>JANHFO010002596.1:292825-305501 GCA_032468095.1 Pareas carinatus
AAGAAAAGACTAAATTCAAAACTTCTTTCTTAAGGGTTCAATTCAAGGGGAAGTATTAATACTGAACTATATCTACTGGTAGTCCTCGACTTACAGCCATTTGTTTAGTGACTGTTCGAAGTTACCACAGTACTGAAAAAATTGACTTAGGACCTTTTTTCACACTTATGACCATTGCAGCAATCCCCAAGGTCATGTGATCAAAATTCAGACGCTTGGCAACTGGCTCATATTTATGACAGTTGCAGTATCCCGAGACCATGTGATCTCCTTTTGTGACCTTCTGATAAAGTCAGTGGGGAAGCCAGATTCACTTAACAACTGCAGTAATTTGCATAACAACTGTGTCAAGAAAGGTTGTAAAATGGGGTGCAACTGACTTAACAACTTAACCACAGAAATTTTTGAGTTCAATTGTGACCCATAAATCGAAGACTACTTGTATCTTCTTTGGGTGATGAAACTGATTGAGCAAAAGGAACTGGAAAGTGTAGGAATCTTAGACAATTTAATAAAAAGGCAGGAGCCTGAACCCAAGCCGGTTTTGCCCTAACATTAACACAAGACTCGCGGGCCACATCTGACCCATGGCCTCTGTCAATCCGGCCCACGGGGCTGTGCTTCAGACAGTGAGGAATTAGCTCTCACCAACTTGGCTATGGCTCACCTTAGCCAGGGAAACCTATGGCAACCACAGGTAGGCTGTATATGAGCCAGGGAGTCCACTGGAAGGCCCGTGAGTAGGCTATGGAGGTAGGAGGGGTGCTGGAAAGTCCATAGGGCGTCGTGGGGAGACACTGGGGGGTACTGATGGCCACAGGGGACATGGGGGTTGCGGGTTTGGTGACGGGTGCAGACGCGATGTTGGGGATGGGTTGAAGAGGGTGGTTCACAGTGGCCACAGGGGCAGTCCAAGAGGCCCGTGATGAAATTGAGTTTGACACCCATGAAGTAGGACAACTGTTGAAAATCTGGGTGCTATTTTGGGATAACAGCCTCAGTTCCTGATTACGGTGCTCTGAAATGCTTTACAAACCCTTCAGAGCAGTAATGTCAATAGGCTGAGTGTTGAAAGAGATACAAGTGTGCAGTTACAGTAAAGGGTTTCTTGGGAGCAGTAGTTTAGTCAGAATTTTTTGTGGTGGAGATTTGAACCCTGATTACCCTACAACGTAATTACCCTACAACGTAATTTACAAAATCAACTGTACCAATTGCAACCAATTTTGTGTGGGACAGACATCACATCAATTGAAAACCAGGATCCACGAACACTACCTGGCGGTCAAACGCCATGATCCCAAATCCCTCATCGCTACTCACACTGACACTGAAAAGCATCAATTCAATTGAAGCAATACAAAAACCATCGGCCACGCTACCTTCTGCCATGCTCGCAAATTATTGAAGCCTGATACTGCAAGCAATTCCATCAATAGACAAATTGACCTGCAACCAGCCTATGAACTCCTGAGAATTCAAGCACACAACCAAATAGTGACAGCAACAACCTTCAACCAGCCCACAACCTCCCCAATCAGCACTTCACCTTCCAATGACGCTTACCTGATTTCCTTATCACAAGACCCATCACAAGTCCATCTCCATATGCGACCCATCCCTGACCCCTCACAAGACCCATCAGTAGATCCTCCCCTGAGGTGACCAGCCTATCACAACACCTACTGACCTTACCAAGCCCTTATAAACAAAACACCAACACTGGCATCCCCTAAAACTCCTCTGAAGATGTTACCTAGCCTAGTAGCAAAATATTCGGAAACCAACCCACAAACTTGGAGAATGAACCTCCACTCTCGTGATGTATCTTCCTTTGACCTAGCTGGGTGTTGTTTGCCTCAGAGGAGAATTTAGTAAATCCTGACTGCTTGCCAAATGTGCTGATTCTCCTAGGGAACAGGGTACCCTGCTTCTAAAAAGAGAAAGTTACAAGTATGTTTCACTTCACGTTGTTTAAGGAATCTCTTCTGATATAGCCAAGTGACAGAGACATCTGTGAATGAGCTATACGTATGCAGGAGCCACTTTCAGGACTAAAGAAATGACACAAGTGCCTCAATAAAATGGTGACATCACAGTGCCTCACAAAATGTATGTCATCAATAATAGAATACATTTCACCTTCATTGGTTTATATAGGCATTTTAAAGGAGTGGTGCTTTCAGGGAGGGAAATAGCGAGGTGTGGATCTGATCTGTTTACGTACATACTTTCATTAAAAGTATGTGATTAGATTAAAGAAGGCGTACCCTCTTTCAAACATCAATGCAAAATTTGATTGGGAATTTGTTTAGCCTTGATGATGTGCTTCTAAATTTTCCCTGAGGTTCATGTTCGCATGCTTTTTGCAGCTGATATTTCCAGCTTATGAGTTCCCTAGAACAGACAGCTGTTATTGGAACAGTCATAGCAACAAGGTATGGCGTGTGCGCTACATCTTCCATGTAAAGGACATTTTTGAGTCCAAAATTCATTCCTCCTGGCAAGTTCAGTGATTGACAACCAGACGAGCAGACCACAAGGACAAAGAGCTGATTCATATAAACTATTGTCTTGGAACGTTTTCCTCCTGGTTTGGTTGCTTATTGTAGTTTTTTTCCATGGCTGGCTGTGATGAAAAGCTCTAGACTTCCTGTTTAGAAGGTAGCTGGAGAAGGAGCCATTGTGGTGGTAGTTTTTCTCCTGTGAAAGCAATGTGTAGCCGAAGAGCTTAAGTTTCTTCAAAGGCATTGGACTTATGCCATGGGTCAGGAGTTCTCAAACTGTGGGTCGTGTTCCCCCAGGGGGTTGAGTTTGCTATTTATTTTTGAAAGTCTCTTGTGTTCTGTAAATGAGAAAATGATATAATATATTGTTATATAGTCTAGATTTAATGATAAGATCAAAGATTGACTTAAATTCAGTAGTTACATCTTGTTACCAAATGCGTCCTTTCCCCAGCTTTTAATTTTAATAACTATAATGCACGCAACCTTTTTTTCTCCCCCTATTATTTATCTTTGGGGAGGATGTGCATATATATATATATATGTATACACACACACACACACACACACACACACACACACAATCCAGTCTACAAATCCTGCTATGCTGCCTCATGGGAGGGCAGAGACTTCCTACGAGAGAACAAGGCATGCATGAGTATGTCATACTTGTATTACGGTTGCCCAAGATGTGAACATTATCCCAATAGCTACCATGTTTCCCCAAAAATAAGCCCGGGTCTTATATTAATTTTTGCTCCAAATAACACATTAGGGCTTATTTTCCCCATTTAGGTCTTATTTTCGGGGAAACAGTACTAAATGCATCCTTCTGACTGATGATCTTAACGGGCTTATTTTTGGGGTAGGGTTTATATTACGAGCATCCTGAAAAGTCATGCTAGGGCTTATTTTCCAGTTGGTCTTATTTTCAGGGAAACAGGATACTTACTTATATTGGGCAATAGTGATATAGGAAGATGTTACAGGTGAATGATCACTTTAGTGATAGCAACAAAGGCATAATCTCATACTGTATTGCATAGGGAGAAGGCAATGATAAATCGCTCCAGTATATTACGAAAGGAAATTGTCTTTGGAGATTCTCAGTTATCCAGGTCATAGTTGTCTCAAAGGTGTATTTCTTCAAAAGGCAACTGGGCTGTTTTTTCTTGAGGAAGAAAAAGAAGAAAACATTTCTCTTCTTATCCAAGTAGCTTCACCAGTTCTGATGATGAAGTGTGGGGCATAGAAGGAGAGGTACTGATAGGTTTAGGTTCACCATCCTATCAGAACCTATCAATCTCTCCTTCCCCCCATCCAGTATCAACTCTAGGTACCTATCCTTCCATCCCCTTGACCATCAGAACTGATGAAGCTCCTTGAATGAGAATTGAAATGTTTTCTCCTTCTTTCTCAAGGAAAAAATAGTCCTGTTGGTTTGGAAGGAAAAAAACCCAACACCTTTGAGATGACCAAGCAAACCACATGGACAGGCAAAATAAGATGATTGGACAATATTGTACTGGATGATGGGGGCCCTCAGATTGGAGAGCGCCTCAATATGTTACTGGGGAGGACCTGAGGATCTTCAGAGTGCTAATGGTATTTATAATGCTGTTGAATTAAACCCTTCTGGGTGCCTGGCTACTGATCTCACCATGAAGGAAAATAAACTTGAAGCTGCAAAGAAAATTAAAGTGACACAATGAATGTCAGAAGCATAAACAAGGAAAAACTCAACAAAGTAAAAACATTTAATGAATCAACTATTGTTTAACATTGTGAATAGAAATTTTTTTTAAAAAAGGATTGGAACTGGATACTTCCAGTCAGAAGTTCATATTGTTTACTATTCAAGACCGTGAAAAGCAAAGGAAGACCAGTGTTGCTTTCATAGCCAGAAAAGATACAACAAAGTTTGTGCATAAATACAATGCAGTCATGTAACCAAATAATATCAACTAGATCTCACAGATATAGCCCTTTCAAATGATGGATATTCAAGCATATGCTTCAACCACTGGTGGAAAAAAAGAGGAAAATGACAAGTTTTGTGGTCAGGTTCAGTATGAAATTGTAAAACATGAAATAATGTGCTGCCAAAGAGCCAGGATGGTGCAGTGGTTAAACGCAGCACTGCAGGCTATTTCTGCTGACTGCCACCTGCCATTAGCCATCAAAAGTTCAGCAGTTCGATTCTCATTGGCTCAAGGTTGACGCAGCCCTCCATCCTTCCGAGGTCGGTAAAATGAGGACTCAGATTGTTGGGGGCAATATGCTGACTGTGTAAACCGCTTAGAGAGTATTGTAAAGCACTGTTAAGCAGTATATAAGTCTAAATAATAATAATAAATAATAATAATATTAAGGACTACTGACATCTTACTGTTGAATAATTATGAAGGTCATCACTTTAGAACTATATTGAGAAAATAACTATCGAGGAGTAAAACAAGGAATGGATTTTTGTGTGGGAAGTTGGCATCTGCAATTTACTTTTGATACTCAAACAAATCCCTGTACTTGAATTCTTCAATTCAAAGTATATTATGTTGTGTATTTGGGGGCATGATTCAGAAGTTAATGACAAACCATTCCCATGTAGTATTGACAAGAAGACTACATGGATGTGTTTATGTAATCACCAGAAATTCAGGGGGGGTGGGTGTGAAGGGCAGTGGGCCTTTACCTTTAAAAGCGAGAACATATATATTATATATACAAATATACATACAGTATATATATATATATAAACATAAATTTATGGATGTTGTTTCTATACCACTAACTAAAAGCTACTATCATGAGAACAAATAAGGCTTACAGATAATCCTCAACTTATAACCACAATTGAGCCTGGAATTTTCATCATAGGTTGGTGTAGTCATAAAGCAAGATGTCATGTCACTGCACCAACTTACAACAGAAATCCCAGCATTCTCTGTTGTGGTTTAACCAAATATCCACCCCTATCCAAACCATTCTAGGCTCAATTCCTCCCTGTCCCAAGCTTCAGAAAGGTATGGACTGCCTTCAATCAATGCCCTTGTGGGCTCTCTGCACCCTGACCCCTGAGAGGAAAGGTGAAGTCAATGAACAGATGAAAGGAGAAAATTCCATAGCATAAAGAGAAGTGTTATTATATTACATCAGATTATGTATATATACAAATGATCGTGATTATGCTTATATTCAAACTGACTATGAATGTATCTTGAGTGTATTCTTGTTGTGTATGTGTGTAGTTTCGAGCACTATCCCTTAAGGCAAATTCCTTGTGTGTCCTGACACACACGGCGAAAATAAATTCTGATTTTGATTCAGATGGAGGCAATAGCAGTTACAAAGTGCATCCTGTTGCTCTCACACAGAGTAGAAAGTGACAATCCCACACAGAAGAAAAGCCATAAAGAATGGGAATCATAAGGGTTCATCTATTTGAGGGGAAATTATAGAAGTTTCAAACTTTAGGAACTCACCAAATGTTTTTTGAGTTTAGAATATATGCGAGTAACAGCACTAAGTAACAGTTGATTAGTTTGGTATGATAAATTTAACTACATTGTTATTAAAATCAAGAAGGAAAATACTCAAGGCAAGTATTGGAGACTTGGCTCCTCTCGTGCAAAAAATTACTAAAATATAGTACATTTTCATATACGTTAGCCAAATTATCCAATCAATTTTATAGGCCGATTCCATTAACCACAAATTCCAGATTAATCAGCATATTGTAATAAAACTACATGTTTTTTCCCAACTATTGTCCACAGGTGAATGTTTCAATAAATAGCTTCTCGGAACCTGAACACTTACCCATAGGAAAAAGCATCATTTGATCTCCATTTTGAAATGACTGAAGCTGCAAGTCCAGCTAACAGAGCAGTACAATCAAAAAACATGTGAAATGAATCTGATATTAAACCTAGACTGGGAATATAAAGATTAAAAAAATCAGTTAAGTACAGAAGGTTATAGAAAATACATTAGAATAATTTTTTTTTAAAAAAAAATCCCACCCGTAGTAATGACAATGTCCCTTTGGACCTGTATTTACTAAAGTTGTTATCCCCCCCCAAATCTTTCACAATACACATATCACAGGTTAACGTATAGGTGCAGTTCATTCAAGAATAATCAATTTAAGTGAATTAGAACCAATGAAGCAACCCTAATTACTAGCTTTATAGGCACCCCAATGTCTCCAGTCTGACACTCATGCCAATCCTATGCCTGCCAAAACATAACTAAAAATATACCAAATTGCCTTATCCATTATAATTGTTTTTATTAGAAAAAATAGGAAATATCTTGCAAAACAAAAGCACCAATCTTAAAAATAATCTGTTTTGGAACTCACTGCTTTATTTTCCTTCTGGTTTTTATGGCCATTTTAATATTGCCCATACATAACCCTTTATCAGAGTGGTTATCTGACCTTCTCAAAATTCTGAATGCAACCAGTATTCCTAAAAAATTGGGCTCCTGGATAAACAGATAAGATTGGGAACAGTCAATGTCAGGGGTCATAAGAAGTATTAGTTTCTTAAGCAGAAATTAATTTTAGCCCAATAGTAGTCAAAATATAAATATGTATTTGGAAAGCAGTATGTAAAACATCTGAGACTCTTTCATTCAAATAGGAATGAAAAACTCATGATCATTCACATATACAAATGATCATGATTATGCTTATATTCAAACTGACTATGAATGTATCTTGATTGTATTCTTGCTGTGTATGTATGCAGTTTTGAGCACTATCACTTAAGACACACATGGCAAAAATAAATTCTGATTCTGATGGAGGCCAATAGCAGTTACAAAGTGCATCCTGTTGCTCTCACACAGAGTATGGTCATACCTTTCATTAGGCTCATTCCATAAGCTTATCTGAGTCAAATGGAATTAATCAGAATCCATTCTGAGGCACTGACAGAATGCATTTCTAGCCAAAGTTGCCCAATATCTTACATTAGCTTTGGAGTTCTTTGTTCCCCAAATTTCCACCCGTGAAGTAAAGAAGGTATTGATTGGAGGAAGAGCTTTCTTTGTCAAGGTACATTTATATTGAACACTCTCACCATGGATGCATTCCCCTTGACCATTTTTCCAGGTGTTTTAAAGCTGATATAGTTCAACTTTAAACCTTTCTGACAAAAGTACCCTCCACCCAACAACCAAATCAAGCTAAAATCCATGCTAGATGTCTGATATAAATACTGTAATAACAAAGTAACCTAGTACAAATGCACTCAAAAATTTAACAGAAATGCACAATTTAAATGTCACCTTTCCCTGTCCATCACTTTACCAATTGTTTAAACTTAATCCAACCATCTCCAGTGATTATTTACGTTGGATGGTCAAGAAAAAAATAAGAGTATTTATTATGAAGATATTATTTCGTACAAAAGCTACACCTTCCATTCTACTTTGGAGTTCAAGAAGGTAACTGAGAAAATTTTCATCAATCTTCATTGTTTCCAAGTCTGAAGGAAGCCAGGCTGCTTAATTCACTCATGAAACATCACACTAAGCTAGGGTAGGGCAAAGTGCTGAAGGTTAGAAATATATCAGGGAATAAAAACCAGAGGAGTCATACATATTTATTAGATTTCAACTATATATGTCCTAACAGAGTTATCCAAATTTTTCCCTAGCATCTTACATTAAGACATACCATCGTAACAGATACATGTTCAAATGTAGCAACTCATTTGCAAAATAAATTGTCCTACAAATTTATGTCATACAGTATGTTGCTTAAATATACCAGCCAAACCAGTAAACACACGAACACTAAATAAGTTACTCTGGTATGCAAACCAAAGTGCTAGATTTTGTTTAAAAAATATTGGTTCTTGCTTTAATGTGATTTACTAGGTACTTGCAAAAATAAGATCATTTTACATATAATGAGGTTGAAACTATTCATTCAATCATGTTCAATTCTTGACAATTCTACAGATCAGCTTTTTCCACATTTTCTGACTGACTACAGCTTCTTTCAAGTGTTTTATTCTACATATAGTGTTTTTCTATTTTATGGAGTGACAGTTTCTTAGATATTGTTTGAATTTTAATTCTTATCATCCTCAGCCAGCATGACTATTAATTAGAGAACATGCAAATTGAAATCTAATTTGGAAGGTCATGGGTTGCTTATCCCTGCTCTCCCTATAATATTCAAGGCATACATAATATGTACACAATATGGCATTACAATTTTATTCTACACATGCCTAAAAAGTGAAGCTACTCTGCCTTCTTATATTGATAACTATGTATTTTGAAGGGGGAGGCTCACAGAAACAGGCCTTAGCATACAGAAATTTATTTAAAAAACCTATGCAAAAGCATGTGTGGGAAGTGGGGATAACTGCCATTGCAATGCAAGCTGCCTCCCTTTTCTATATGTGCTGTAACATCATACAGAAAAAGGGAAGGGATCTTGCAACATGTTCCAGAATACCAAATTTATTCTTTCAGCAAAATCACTGGATTGTACAGAACCTTTTGTGTCATGATTTCTCTCGAGCTGCTACTGTCTTTCTCAGTTTGGGGACATAAACTGAGACAACTAAATGGGTGATAGGATGATACATGTTTGCACAATTTTAGTTCTGAACTAAACCTAAGAGGCAAAGACCCTACTCTCTTCCAAGAAATAAGATATGGCTTCTACAGACACATGACAGTCCCAGCCACCAGCATCAAGTAAATTTATGTAAAAATCAATATCTGTAAGAAAACCATAAAAGACCTATACATTTCCTGAGATTTATTCCAACTACTTAATAAACAGGGACTAAATGTTAGTGATCTGCCCAAAATGTCCTAATTAGACCTTTTATGGAATAATTATAGATTTACTAAAGAGCTGTTCATCACTGATATTTTGCCCTGAACATGTTTTAAGACATATCAACAGTTCTGTGTAGACTGAATAAACTGTAGCTGGAGAAGTTAAAGAACAACAAATGACAATCCAGGAAAATGGTAGCAATTCACTCCATCCTCTACTCAGGCAAAAAAACAAGTTTCTTGCCCCATAAAAAGCCTGATATATCCCCTGGTACACATCAACAAAGAGGGAGAACCTGTGGCTTAGCAGCTAAGATATATTAGCCCAACATGTCATCCAGCCCAGGTTCGAATCCCATAAAGGGTATGCCTTGCTGATGAAAGCTAATCAGCTAGAAATGGCCATCAGAGCCTCCCTTTCTTCTCCGTCTATAACAAGTGACAATCCCTTAAGAGTAAAGGTTTCATCAACTCATGTAGTCTTAAAAAGGAAAAAGGAAAAACTGTTTCAGCAACAATATGGATGGATGGATAGATGGATGGATATTAAAAAACAGCTTCTGCTAACTGGTATCTGAAAGTAAAGAAGAAAAAGCCATTGCTCGATGATCAGAGGAGGCTTGAGGAACCATCCTTTCCCCAAAGCCAATGGCACTCCTCTCTGGAGCAGGCCATCCCCTTTGGCGCGGCCAGAGGGAGACGTGGCAACACCAGCAGCGCTGAACTTGACTTTCCCACCGCCTCCCGCCTCTCCCGCCTCTCCCTCCCTCCCTCCCTCCTCTTTTGTACCTGTTGCTCCAGATGCCATAGAGCAGCTCCACGAAGGCGAAGGAGAGGTTGAGGCAGAGGAAGAAGAAGAGGTTGCGAGACGTCTTGTCCGAGAGGATCGACCTGGAAAACAGGGGCTGTCAAGCCAGGGAGCCAGGCCGGACCGCGGGGCTCGAGCCCTGTTTTTGCAAAAACCCAGCAAGGCCTCGCGGGGAAGCGGAAGAAGAGAGGGTGGCCGGGCCACGTCCCCCACGCCCGAACAGCCTAACCAGTGCAAACCACACAAACACACCTCGGATCCGGTTTCGACGCGTTAACAGGTCCTGGGCCAGCCAGGCCTCGAAACCCCGCCGCCGCCGCCTCCTCTTCCCTTCTCGTAAGCCCCTTCGCCCGATCGAAAGGACACCGGCCCCTTCCCTCGGTTGCAAAGCGAGGGCCCGCAAAGGGACGGTTCCTTTTGCCAGCTCAGCTGGGCGACGGGAGTCGGGAGTCCACGCCAAAGAGGGAGGCAGAGGCTGCGAAAGTCAACCCACGGATGTCTCCCTCTCCCCACCCAGGCCAGCCGGCAGATCCATTCAGAGGAATCGAGCGATCTCCTCTCCCCCACCTCCTACACACACACACACACACACACACACACACACAGTAGATCCGGCTCCCCGCCTGCAAGCCCGGCAGCTAAATTCGGTTTCAACGTTCAGCCCACCCGAGGAGGCTCTTTCCGCTCCCCCTCCCCAGCTCCCAATTCCAAGCCAGTTCCCCCCCCCCCAGCCTCCAGTTGAGCCCGCTGCCCCATTTTCTCCCCTTCTCGGCCGCCTGTTAACTTCCCAACCGCGGGCGGCTCCCCGGGTCTTTCCCGGCCACCCGGGCGGCGGTGCGTTTCCCCTTCCACCGCCACCGATTCGCCCTCACCTGAACCACCCGGAGACCTTTCGGAGCAAGTGGTGCTTGGGAGGCTTGTACTCGTCGTCCTTGACGGACAAAGGCAACATCTTTCCCGGCGGCGGAGGGGGAAGCCGGGGCCTCGCCTGGCCTGGGGGCTGCCCCGGACTCTTCGCGGGTCGGCCGGGCAGCCAGCCGCCTGCAAAGGCAAAAGCCGGCCTCTCGGTCTCGAGCCCCGACTTCCGGCCCAGCCGGAGCCAAGCGCCGCTTACTGAGCTTGCGCAGTGGGCGTGGCTAAGAGCGCGATTCGGGTGGGCGGGTCGCTCGGTTTCATTTGATAGTTGTGTGGTTGTGCTGTATGTACTTCGACACTGGTGGTACGGTAGGAGGACGGAGGTATATTGACTGGGAGTAATACAGCTTTAGAGCCGATCCTTAACGTGCGTACGTCGCCTTAACCCCCACTGACCATATTCGGAATGCCTCTACATCAGGGCTCCCCAGCCCCCCCCCCGTTCGCGAACCGGTACCAATCCACGGCGTTGGAAACGAGCCAAGTCCCATTGGTGGGATGCAGGCAGCATGCAGAACCATGCCTCCTCCGGTCCACAGAAAAACTTTTCTCCGTGCAACCGGTCCCTGGTGCCCAAAAGGTGTGTGTGTGGGGGGGGCTACATGACATTACAGATCTGCATGCTACAAAGAAGTAAATTCCATTAATGAGTGGAATTCTCCCAGGTCAGGGGGGTCTAGGATTGTTGCCTAAGAATGTTAACTTTACCAAGAATAGGAAGTAGGAACACTTATAGACTTAGGGGGTTCTTTCCTGCTAAAGTCCCTAGTCTGGGGCTGAAAGGCAAAATGGAGGAGTTTGCTCCATTCTGTATTCAGAAGAAAACAACAGATGCCTCATAAAAAAAGCCTGATAAGATTCCCTGGTACAAACCAACAAAGAGAGGAAGAACCTATAGCTTAGTGGCTAAAACATTAACCTAACATGTAATCTAGCTGGAATCCCATAAAGGTATGCCTCACTGATGAAAGCTAATAAGCAAGAAATGGCCATCTGACACCCCCTTTCTTTGTCAGCTTGTAAAACTTCTTGCTGTACGTAAGACAGTACTGTGGTAATCAAGTGTTGAGCAGAGGGAGGGCACGAGGGGGGAAAGTGTCTATGTGTCTCATTGTTTAACATTATTAACATAATCAAAAATAAAAATCAACTGCAGTAAAGGGAACAAAAGAATTCCAGTTCGAAAACATGCAGAACATAGTTCAGATCCTTCTTCTGTCAGGGAATAAAGGAATATTGGCTTTTCTCTGCATTGAGATTCTGGGGGAAGAGAAGAAGCTGGGTAAGGAGTACAATACCTCCCCTGGTCTCCGTATGTTAAATTATCCACAGTTCATCTGCTACCTGCAATCAGCACTAAAGGAGCCATTTTCCACCTCTGGTTTCCCCCTGCCTGCTTCACCTGTCCATCCCATTCCAATTCCATTTCTTCTGCCACCAGTTTCACCCACCTCTTGTCACAGGTACTGTGTTTCCCCGAAAGTAAGACATCCTCCGAAAATAAGACCTACTTACATTTTTGCCTCTGGGTGGAATATAAGGCATCCCCCGAAAATAAGACCTCCGCAAAAATATTATTTTGGGGGGATGCCTTATTTTCCGGGAAACATTGGTAGGGGGTGAGGTAATAACACCT
>JANHFO010002596.1:305601-319763 GCA_032468095.1 Pareas carinatus
GGACTTAGTTTTTTTTATCAAACGTAGATCTTTATAAGATAATACTTTCCTCTAGATGTGCCAAAAATGGGAGAGTAACCACCTTAAAAAAAAAAAGAGGTGTGCTTCTCCGGTGCTTTGATGCAGGAGCAAACAGAGTCTTTCTCCCACATTTGTAGCTACAATATCCTTAGCTTTTAAGGAAACTCATAGATGGTTACTCAGAACTAACCTTCCCCATGCAGTTCCCCCTAGAGTCTTGGGAATTCTGGGATTTGAAGTCCAATACCCAGAGTGCAGCCGTTATGGAAAGCTGCTCCAAAAGAGCTCATCACACACACATTGGCTTGCTTGTTCGTTTATATGTGTTGATTTATTCATATTCTGTCTTTTGTACAGGAGCAAAAGGCAATAATGCTCCTTATACCATGCAGCTTTGTTATTATTACTGTCATATTTAACCCACAACTCTTGCAGCTTTAAGTATTGTGAACACACATTTGAGACTGGAACCTTCTGAGATCATTGGGTCTTTCTCCCAGAGTTGTATAATATGAAACTGCAGATAAATAATATTAAGCACACACATTCATGGCTCTAAACAGATGTGAATATCAGGAAACCCAGGAACAGATTTTCAGTTAACGTCTTTGTCCTAAGGCAGCTGCCTTGCTTCAAGATGATTCAGAAAAGTAGTGGCAAAGAACCTATTCCTATCAATACCCTCTCTAACAATATTGTCAGTTTTTTGTACAAAAGAGGCTACGAGTCATAGTTAACCTTAAAATAATTAAAATAAAATAACACAATGTATGCTTAAGATCATGGTTTGTTGATTTCAGCTTATACTTATTTATAACTATGAATGTATCTTATGCTTATATACACAACTGATTATGCTTATATATGCAATAACTCTCTGTATATACAAATGATCATGATTATACATATATATATATACAAATGATCATGATTATGCTTATATATTCAAATGTCTATGACATGCATCTTTGTATCTTTGTTGTAATCACAATTGTATGTAGGTATTGAGCATGTTTACTGAAGACAAATTCCTTGTGTGTCCTGACATGGCAAAATAAATTCTGATTCTAATAAGAACAGATAAATGAAATGATCTCGGTGTGATGTGTCAGCAAAAAATTAAAACCATCTGGTGAACAAGACAGAACATTCAGTTGAAAGCATTCAGTTTGTCTGTTTTGGTTTACTAAATGTAAATGTTTGGAAGCGAGTTTACATTCAGAGACTTCATTATAGAAGTTGCCATGTAACAAGGACAAGATTGCACATTTTGGCAGAAAGGTATATAGAAACAAAATATGTGAGATTTCTTCTCTTTGAGTGATAGACTGTAGAAATATTAACACCTAACAGGGACGATTTGAATGGAAAAGGTTTTGCCTACAAATGTCTTTGCTTGATCTTATTATATTGTGCCTGTATGCAAGTTAGAAATTCAGGGGGGGTTGCAATCTCAGTACACTGGGAAAGTCATCAAACTGGGGGAGAATGCCAAAGCTAAAGCAATATGACAATGTCTAATTTTGAGTTATTCATTTTCCAACAGAAGCAAAGTAAATCCTAAACCAAGAATCCTGATAAACATACGAGAAAACTTCCTTTGCGGGAATGAGGTGAGTTCAGTCAAATAAGATTCCTCTGTTGGATTGCTTTTCGTCAATGCTTTTTAGAAATTAAAACATTATTTGTTTCTAATGCCTAGAGGAAAAGCATAGCATTACCCATATTTAAATATTTAGAAATGTTACTGCTCCTTGGGTTGCGGTAGCTAGATATTTGGACTGAATTGCTGAACTACAGTGTATATACATCATGTATATGGTATATATGAATTAACAGTCAGACTCAATTCACTGCATAACCTCTTCATTGAAAATTATGGACCATAATCTACCATGCTTGTCTAGTGCAGAGGCAGATGTTTTTAGATGTCTAGGACTAAGTAACTTTCCCAAAATTTCCTAACCAACACTCATGCTTGAAAGAGGATTAGAAGGATGTCCCTGCTCCTAATCCAGAAACACTAACCATCACATGGTTGAACATTTCTTTTAATAGGTGGTACTTCTTTATTTTAAACGTATTTATTAAATTTACATCTCATCTTTCTAAGAGCTCAGAGTCCTATATCGATATTTGTCTTTATTTTTCTTTATAAGAGCATCTCCGTGAAGTAGTTAGGAGAGAAAGAATGGCACTGGCCCAATTAGTTGAATGTTGGCTTCCCCCATTTTAACAGACACTTGAACTGCTATATTGCACTCTCTTAATATGTGGGAATGGATACTGAATTGAGTTATTAAATATCCCTTCAATCAAAATCTAAATGAATTGACTGGGTTCAAATAACATGTTAAACCACAAAAAAGCAAAGGTTTAAAGAAACAAAGAACTGCTAGATTTTTAATCTGGTTAACCATGTTATGTTAACTCAGCAGTTAATAATGAACTTGTGTAGAAATTAAAATGTTTTCTAGATGTTTCCAGAAATGCTTTGGGCAGCCTTCCTAGTCCATTATTCTTCAGGTATAACAAGATGATAACTACTGGAACAATCAATATATATGGGAGTTTAAATTGTACATATCTAAAGTGTACCAAATTAGAAAGAACTTGTACAGATGATAGAAACTGTATCTGCACAAGGCCTCACAGGATCTAAGGGCCCTCACAAGATATTTCGCACCAGGCACGGGGCCTTGTGCAGGTCACACCATTCGCACTGTCCTTCAGCCAGCTCTGCCCACAGCAAGTAATATGATATCCAGTAACTCACAACAGTTCTTCATTGAAAAGCATTTGTGAGAGTTCTTCACTATACATGTGCCGCCCAAGTAAGTCTTCCATTTATTAGTAGCACACATAGAATGAAGGAAACTGCATTACACTATAATTTCAGGTTAGTTTGAAATTTGTCTTTGGTTTTGATTTGAAGATTACTGATTGATCTGGTGTTTATTTCCGCTCCGTGTTTTTGCAAGAATGCATATTTCATCATCCAGTAGTTGAAATTTTGGGGATTCCTCCAGGGTTTTTTCAAATGCCTCTAGAAATTTACCCTAAGTTTAGGTTTACTGGTTCCATGGCTCTTTGTTGTTGTGTATACTTAACATGTTTTGTTGGTAAGTAATGTTGGTGTTGAGTCATTTTCATGATAATCCATGTCTTTCTTACAAATTGTGGTGCTTTGGCCTTTCAAACTATTTGCTGTTGCAAAATTGAGATCCCCTTCCCATATATTATAGGTGCAGAACTAAAGGTGATATACAAGCCAGTGTAAAACATCAATCAGTGTGTCTGTTATCATATTGCAGGAGTGAAGAAAAGTAGATTGGGATATACTGGTCAATTTGGGTGAAATGATTAGCTGAGTCATTATTTTAATACCAGTATAAGCATTCTCTTCTGCTTTGTTTTTCCAAATTAGGCTTAGAAAAGAAGATTTGAAGAATCAAAGTTGAATTTTATTTTATTTTTGAGAAAAGACTGCACTTTCAGTTTTTATGCAAGGCAAAAATGAACGTGAATTTGTCCTTTGTCCTAAGTGAACAGTATTCCTTTTGTCTAAGTTGTTACATTGCATTGCAATAGCTCAAGCTTGAAATCCATCCATTATCATCCTACAGCACTGCCCTATTATGAGACTTATTCCTTGTTATTGTTCTCAGCTGTCAACCTTCATACCTGAATTCATCAGTAAAATCTTAGCTCCCCGTTAGATGAAAACTGAAAAACAAATCTTGTCCCAATGAATATGCAGATTGTGAATCTGTAGCTAATCCGTGCCCACGTTTATTGAAAATGTATTGGGAAAACTAAACAGAGTTGCGGAGATTCCTGAGAATTGTTGATGGTGATATGTCCAGTTGTTGTATAAAAGTACAAAAGCTGACCTTGTACAGTTGTTGTATACAAGTACAAAAGCTGACCCTCAAAAGTTTCAACCTAACAGGAGGTTGAACAGGCGAAGTAGGAAGAGCATATTTGGGTGCAGTGGAGATTTCAGTGAAGATATTCATGGCATTATTATTGATTAAGGTCTATAGTCATTCAGTGCCACAACCTTACAAGGACAAAGCCTTTCAGCATTTGGCATTTTGCAGTATTTACCCTCCAGCATTGCTGACACTAATGACAATGATTCAGTTTGATATGCAATGCAGTAAAAAATAAATTAAGAGTTTCCTGTTTTGCACAGTGAAAAGAAGTGTTAATTGGATATAAAAATTTTCAATGGATCTTAAATGATGTCTTATTTTTTAAAAACAAAGCAAGACAACTTATTTAGGAACTTTGTTAATAAAAAAAATCTTATAATTGCTATTTTGGGGAAGAAGTTATTATATAATTGCGAGACAGAATTTAATATTCTCAAATATTCATATTTTTCTAAACAATATTCCTTGGTATGGAAGTTGACACTACAAGAAAAAAAATGGATTGTCGATATGCTCTACTTACAGCTAAAAGACTACAACAACGCCATGGTTTGTGGAGATTTTATTAGCAACATATGGATGAATTACTAACTAACAGATGTTGGCTATTATGATGAAATATAGCTACCATTTATTGAAATGTGTGTGTGCAATTTTCATTTCCTTGCCAATACAGGGCCTGCTTTTCATCCATTGGTTATGACAGGAATTCACCAACCAGCTTGTTGCCAGAACCTAGAGCCAGAGAGACTATGACTGGCCCAAAGTCACCCAGCCAACTTTCATACCCAAGGCAGGACTAGAACCCATGTTCTCTTGGTTTCTAGCATGGTGCCTTAATCACTAGACCAAATTGGCTCTCAACCTAGTATTGATTCATTGGATTGGATAGGAATTGACTGACTGGCTTGTTGCCCAAGCCTAACACCGTAGGCTGAGAGAGAATAGTAGGATATACATTAATATATGCCTTATATATTTTTGTTCACCTGCCCACCTAGCAGTTTGAAAGCATGCAAATTCTAGTAAATAAATAAGTATTACTTTAGCCTGGGCATATAGTTTTACTGGCACATGATCACAGAAATGTGTTTTTGGACAAGGGTTGGTTTAGAAACGGAGATGAGCACTGGCCCCTAGTGTTGGACATGACTGGAAAGAAAAAAACCTTTACTTTGACCTTTAAATTTTTGTTCCTTTTTTTCTAGATTGCTTTTGTATTTTTTTTTGACAACTTTGGGCTCCTTCCCTCCCTCCCTCCCTCCCTTCCTCCCTCCTGTTACATTTAGATTCATAAAAGCGAAACATGTTTCTAGTACAGAAGCTGGCATTGTGCAGATTATTAGTTTCTTCTGTAAAACCTCTTTAGCCAGAGTTAAGATCCCACTGTGCTGGTAAAAAGCAGTTCACCATCTGGTGAATGGATGCTTTGCAATCAGCAAAGCATGGCAGCCATTTTATAAGAACACCTACTGGTTGCGTTCAGAATTTCAAATGGTTCCTACCTCCTACCTCTTTTCTGCTTATGAAGACAAGCATTTTCTCTCCATTTTCTTTTTTGATTTAACTTTTTATTTCTCTGTATTATGCTCTCTTTGACTGTCCTGTCACCTGCCTATTTTCTTGGCTTGGAGGTCTTGCTTTATATATAGGATTTCATTTGTCATATCTATATGCTATATGTTGATGTGGTTCAAAGCAGTATGCATTCTTCTCCCCTTCACAATACTTGTTGTTAGAGATAGGGTCTGAGCAAATGTCACCAAATGAACATCATAGGTCAAGTGGGGGGTTTGAATCTAGATCTCTTTTTGCCTAATCTGGTAATCTAATCATTATACAACCCTAATTTTTCCTTGAAACCTCTGCTTTGATTTAAAAGGAGCGCCTAAACTCTGGGCCGACTCGTCTCAATGTCACTCCCGCTATTATAATAGATTATAACATTTTAAAATTAAATGTACACCCCCCCCAAAAAAATGTTGCAGTATATCATCGCATAAATCTTTTTTGCATAGAATTTTATGTAAATTGTTCCTGTTCTAAAAATAGCATCCTGCTATTCTTTGCTCAGCACATATTTGTTCAGATGAAAGTATTATGTATCTGTTAATTCATATGCACCCATTGTGTCCTCTTGAATCACCTTGAGCCTTCTTCAGTAAGCTATCCAAATTTAAATTCTCACATTTTCAATGAATAGCTCTCCTTGATGAAATAAACCAAATGGTTTAGGACATAACGTACACCTGTTACCAAAGTATTATGTGCCAAAGGCTAGTTTTTCTAGCATTGTAATGAATGGCCCTTGATCACTTTTGTCTTAATTTCTCATTGATATCAAGAATGTCTATTCTGAAAAAAATAGATTGAATGATGTACATATATAGTTGTCAACTTGTGATTGGTTGCTTAGTGACCGTTCAATCTTACTATGGAACCAGAAAATAGGATTTACAACCTGGCACATCATCTCATTTTGGGTGTTTGCCTACCAGCCTGCATTTACAGCTGTTTGTAGTTGGCTACCACATAAAGTGTAGCCATGTGACTGCACTTTATGACATTTTTGCCAGAAACTGACTTTTACTTCCGATTTCTGGTAAAAACCAGCCCATAGTGAGTATTTGGGTTTACATAAAGTTCACTTAATGACTGCTGCAAAAGGGATTGTAAAATCAGTTCTGGTCGCATGGTGACCGGCAATTTACGACCAAAATTGTGAGCTCAATTACAGTTGTAAGTTGAAGGCTACCTGTATTGCATGCTATTGGAAAGGGGCTGGGATCCAATCTATAGAATCCATACCTGCATAATGATGATGAGCCTAAGCCTTTGCTCTCAGGAATAATAGTGTACTTCCAGTATCTATATCAAATTTCCTTGATTTAGTGCAGCTTCCACTCCACCATTTCAGAAATATGCTGGTTGGAATAAATTATGTGGTATCCCCCAAATCTTAACTAGGTAATTTTTGGTCAGTTGTAGACTGCAGAATTGAATGATTGCTTAAACTAGTCCAATTCATTTTCCAGTTTTGTTGACTATTCTTGAGGAATTTCTTGTCTCTATCTGCAATAACTTTTGTACCCTGACTGATCTATGGACCAGATCCAGAGTCCAAGAAGTTAACATTATCATTTTTAAGCATCTTCTTCTCTTTAGCAGAACTCAATCAGTATCTTGGTTTATTAACACAATGAAACAAATAAGGTTGTAGGAGAATACGGAGATATCTTTGAAGAATGAATTCTTCTTCCGTAAAATAAATGACAGCTCTGCCCTGGGAAAGAACAAAGTGTAGGAAAGAAATTCAAAATCACTTCAACTAACTTCTGTTTGGTATAAGAGAAAATAGAGGGATACTTGGCAAGATTTTCTGGTTTTATACCTCTTACTATAACAATAAAGTCTGAGTTGTCCTTGTGTTGTCTGTTCCATGACCTCACCTACCCTGAAGGTTGACATAGGAGAGGACAAATGAAGGAACACTCGTGGCGAATAAAACTGAGCAAATAATTGTTAGAATTACACAGCTTCGGCACTTGCAGTAATGGGACCCCTTTTAAGGACCATTTAATATCCTATTCCATCTCTGTCAATGCAATAAAGAGAACATGCTTCTCTCCCTCCCCATTGCAATTCATAGCAGGGTGATATTTTTCGGGGTAATATGGCATTTTCTCCAAGATGTTGGGAAAAAAGAACCAGAGCAATCCAAGTTTCCAAGGCTGATGTAAATTTTTTGCTAACAAATGTGCTCAGATTTTCCTCAACTTGGAATCCAGTATTAGAGCAAGTAATAGAAAGATAATTGGGCAGCTACTAATCCATTCATATGGATTGTTTCCAGCTTGTGGATTTTGAGGACATGCTCCTGATACCGTACACCAGTGATGCTGAACCTATGACATGCATATCACACGTCACACACCATGCCACTTTCAGTGACATGTGGAGCTTCCAAAAATCACGAGAATGCTCATGCCATTTCTGAATGTCTCAGACGCTCTATGAGAGCAGAGCCTCTTGTGCAACTTTCTGAAGTCTGGATACTCTTTGGAGTTGCACAAGGGTCTCTGGGGCATCTAGAAATCACGCAAATGTTCTTACATGATTTCTGGCGGTATCGGATGACCCACAAGATTCCCAGAGATCCAAGAAATCTCCCCAAAACTGCAGCACCACACAAGAGCATTATCCGAAGTTTCCAAGCCTTGTGCAACCTGGAGCTTTCTCAGATGAGCATTTCAAAAAATACTTATAGTTATGTGACTACTTATTAAATAATGAAATAATCTAAAACTCCTTTTTTAAAGAATTGTGCACATGACACATCAGCAAAGTCAAGTAAGGCGTTTTCTGAATTTTTGGTACAGAAAACCCAAAAGGTTCAACACCACTGCCATAAATGATGATATCCTTCTAACCTGACAGGTAGGATTGGGTCTTCAAGTACAATCTGGTCCTTCCTGTCATGCCATATCCAGAAGGTGAAGCTGGGAGACAATTCCTCAGTGCAGTCGCTACTTTTATCTGATCTTGATGATGGATGTGATAAGAAAAACCAAACTGAAATTAAACCCAGGCAAGAGGAAGATGCTGTTAATAAGGAGGAAACTAGAACTGGGGACCGAAGCAAAGTCTACTGTAGTTGGAGCTGTGCTCTCATAAAAAGAGCTTATCTACTGTTTGAGAATACTCTTTTTCATTCCCAGCTATAATTAAATTCATAGGTGATGGTTATGACCGGGAGCATGTTTACATAACTACCAAGTGATACATTAATTGCAACTCTTTCTAAGCTGCTTGGACTTGGTGACAGTCATCCTGCAGTCTGTTGTGACTACTGCAGTGAACTTGAAAAGTAACTTGAAATTAAAATGGGTGTAAAAAAATGCAAAGTTCAGGTATCATGCACTCCCTGTAATGAACAATCTGCACTTGTCCAATCTACTCATTGTCTGTTGGGCACAGCTTAAGGTGTTGGTGTTAAGGTGTTAAAAATCTAAACAACTTAGAATCTGACTTCACTCTTCACCTCTCCTGCTATGAACATGCCTGATAACATAGTCCAGTAACAGAGGGACTTTTGAATATATGTCACTGACTAAAGTGTGTACACTTGATATATGGGATATATGGGCTTCTCTGTGGTTCCAGGTTATGGAATGCTTACTCTTACTCTCTGAATATTTAGAAAATGGCATGGACGTGTTACTTCCACAAATCCTTTAAAATATCAATTGATTTTAATGCCGTGTTCTATTTTTTATATCTTCATTCAAATTATTACAAACCGTTTTAGTGTATAAGCAAAAAGATGTGGCATATATTAATGTGCAGATTGCTCTATCCTTGGTTTATAGTTTATTACTGCACACAGTATGCAAATCATCAGGCTAAGCTGGAGTTACCTTGGTGGAAAGGCCATTGGGAGGAACCTTAGTCCCGATGACTGGTGAACTACTCTAGACCCATATGCACTCAAATTTAAGATGTGAGTGTGCTATTAGTAAGCCAGCAAAAAATCAAGGAGAACCATTCATCCCAAGTGGCTGAAGGTCATCTACAAGCACGATTAATGTCATGAAGTCCAACTAAAACAGTTCAACTCAGGTTGCTGACTCTGGAGTACAATCATCCCTGGTCTTTTATACAATTGAATAATTGTTTAGTTGTTAAGACATAGCCACGTGTTATTAGATTGCACTTTGGATAGGCAAGATGGGAATACTTTGCTTTCATTTTCTAAATTTCAAGCAAACAACTTAAAAAAAACTGCTTAACCTTTGTGTTAGTGTTAATTTCGTGTATAGCATATGTTCATGAATGATTGACTAATTTTCATCTCTTTTTTTAATACTTAAGGTTTTACCATACCTGCAAGCTACCTGGAAGAATTATGGGTATCCGGCTACTTCACTTCTCTTCTATAGTGATTTTTTTGCTGCTTCTGGTGGCAGGTGCATTAACAGCTTTACTACCTAATATTAAGGAAGATAAAATGCTCACTCTGCGAAGGGAGAGAAAATCCCAAAACCAGTTGGCTTCAGATTCATTTACTCTTATTATGCAGACATATAACAGAACAGACTTACTCTTGAAGCTTTTAAATCACTATCAAGCCATCCCTCACCTGCACAAAGTGATAGTTGTGTGGAATAATGTTGGGGAGAAAGCACCTGAAGAAACATGGAATACGTTGGGACCTCATCCTGTCCCAGTCATCTTCAAAGTGCAAACAGTAAATCACATGAGGAATAGACTTCAGGTTTTCCCAGAGCTGGAAACAAAAGGTAATTACTGTCTCTTTTATTATCTCATTCTAGCTCCTCATCAGTAATGATTACTGCTTATAGTACAAATGAGGAGTTATTAATGGATAATGCATGCAGTGCACAATTGTGAAGGTATGTGAGAAAGACCATAAGAAAAGAGTGAAGGAATGCTAACTAGAGGACGGCTAGATAAGATGTACAGTGCTCAGCATAAATGAGTACACCCCAACAGATTTGTCAGAAAACTTTTACTTCCTTTCAGAATGAACACTATACTACAAAATATTTCCACAAATGCGGGCCAGTGATTGCAAACAAGGTTTGGTAATTTGCACACACAGGAAATTATTTTTCTTAACGAACTCATTGAAAACCATGTTGCATCAATGAATACAGCCCCAATGAAAGTCTTAGGAGCAAAGGTACATTGTGGACAACAAAATCCTAATTAACAAGAATACAACTACAGGTGAGTCATTAAACAGGTGTCCAGCAAACAATTGATTATAAAGGAACATTACTTAAGAAACATAGCCCCTTGCCATTTCATGCTGTCAGCAATGGCACCGCATGGAAGAGAAATTGCACAAGACCTGAGAAAGGAAATAATTTCTTTACACAAGAAAGGTGAAGGCTGCAAGAAGTTCAGCAAAGCTTTACTTATCAGTCAGAATACTGTAGCAAAAGTGATACAAAAATTTAACAGAGATGGAACTGCAACCATCTCATAGAGATGGCCAAGCCATCCACAGAAGCTAGCACCTCGACAGAAGTGTCTTCTGAAGAAAAGTGTTGAAGAAAATTGCCATGCAAGTTCACTGCAGTTAGCTAAAGAAGAAGAAGAAAGCCAAAGTGGGATGACTGGTTCCCATGACACAGTACAGTGTACACTGCAGAGGAACGGCATGCATGGGTGTCATCCACGAAAGAAGCCTCTCCTAAACCCTATGCACAAAAAAGCCAGCCTAGAATTGGCCAGGGCATCCATGCTGAAAAAGAAGAGTACCCTGGAGTGATGATACCGAGATAAATGTTTTTGGAACTGATGTCTTCAAAACTGTATGACATTGCAAAGGTGAGGAGTACAAAGAAAAATGCATGGTCCATACAGTGAAACATGATGGTGGCAGTGTCCTTCTGTGGGGCTACGTGAGTGCTGCTGGTGTCGGGGAGCTGAATTTCATTGTTGGGATCATGAATTCGCAGGTTTACTGCTCTATATTGAAAGAGAAGATGCTACCGTCACTCCATGCCCTTGGTCGTCGTGCACTTTTCCAACATGACAGTGATCCAAAACACACAACTCACTTTTGTCAACGTTTTGAAAATTATTCTCTCATTCATTGGGATATTGATTGAAACCTTACATTCCAAAGGGAGTGTACTCATTTATGCTGAGCACTGTACCAATTGTCATAGATAGGGCCATGTTTTACAACTGCAACAGCTTTCGACCAAAATTCCAGGCCCAAATATGGCTGAAAGTCAAAAGCTACCTGTTTTTTTATCCTTTCTCCACAATGGTTGCCAGCACCATTTCTAACCACCACTGTTACATTTGCTTTTGCAGACACGTTTTCTTTTCTCTCAGTTAATTTAATGCTAATTTCACTCAACCAGGGCTGTGATTCTGCCTTTGGCACCACAAGCAGGTTACAGATTTGATACATCCATTTTTTATCATCCGCATTATCACTTACTATACATCATTAAGATTGGATTCTCACAAGATAATGCCCTAAAATGTGTTCTGCTCACTTTGTGTTTCGCTGTGTTGAGGGAACCTAGACACTGGATTTGCAAATCAGAACTTAAGGATGAAGCCTTCTAATTGTGATATATTCAGAGAGTTTGATACAAATATAGATTGCAGCAATATATAAACCCACCCTACCCTTGAAATCATAAACATTCTTACTACAGAGTTAAGTCCTATTGAACAAAGCAGAATCCACTTTGCATATAAAAGCTTGAGATCATGTTGCACACAATGAAGCATAAGGTTCTTCTGTGATTGTTGGTATAATGAAATCCAGAAGCTTGTTCACTTTGAGAACAAGAGAACATTTTAACTGCTGATATCATATTTCGGATTCTCTTGAAGTTGGCAAGATCCTGCTAGAGAGCAACTATGTTTTTTATTTATTTATTTAAATTTATATACCGCCCTTCTCCCAAAGGACTCAGGGTGGTGTACAGCCAGAAAAAAATACATCAAGAATAAAAGTTAAAAAACAATTTTAAAATATTGAATAATTTGGCAAAATATTAAAACTTTAAAACTTGTTTAAGACTTTCCAGTCACCGCAAATATTGTTCAATCACGTATTTTGCCCAGGCACTCATTAAAATGTATTTTTCTCCATTCAGCTGTTTTGATGATGGATGACGATACCCTAATTAGCGCCTATGACCTAGTTTTTGCTTTCTCCATTTGGCAGGTAATGTGTTCTGCTTTGCATGTTTATTTAGTACAAAATGTGTTTGAATTATGTACTGTACTGGTCTCCCAAGATGCTCTGTGTACACCTACTTAGAAATTACACATGCTTCCAGTCACATTTAGAAACTAGTGCCAAAGAACACAGCTTGCATAGATAGTTGGGTAGCATTTTTCTTAAAATCGATTATTCTTGAAAGTACCAAGATCTTCTAAGAAGATTGTGTCTCTGCTAACCATGCATTAGATACAAAAGGAATTCAGCTATGTTTTGAAATTCAGATTAAAGTCAGATTTAACCAGAATACCGAAAGCCGAACTACACATTCAAAAATTTAACAGAGTTGCCAATTTGTATGTTAATTATGTGGTTCAAGAGACATGTTTTCACTGTACCAGTGGAACAACTGTCATGTCTTCTAATTGCCAAGTCTGGAAAAAGGAAAATACAGTAGAAAATACAGAAATAGCATGTACAGTAACAACAATTCAAAAACCCACTGTCAGTAACCAGTAATTGTTGAGCATGTAGACAAGAACATCGATCCCTATAAAGAAAGAGTTAATGAACTCCTGATGGAAGATTATCACAGAGACCATAATCTACTAATATTAATAAGGGAATCTGGAACAATTCCACTTTTGACAGTTGCCATATATATATTTGATGCTGAGCACTGTTATGTTCCTATGAAGCATTGTTTTGAACAAAACAAGCACAGTAAGGCTGAGTGACATTTAGGATTCTAAGTGGACAGGAAAGTGCAGCTCCATGATACAGCTGCATCTTTTTCCAGGATTGCAAGACTGCTTTTTGATCCTTGGAAAAGATGTATTTGGCTTGAGGAACTGCAAAGAGCTGCAATGCCCGATCTGAAGCACTGCATGGCCCTAACACAGCCCTAACACAGGAACCATATCAGATAGGTCACTGAGCAAACACACTGTCAGCCTTAGACTAAACTAAGAAATCAGCCTCACAGAAATACTAAAACTGTTTTTATTGAGATTGGCTTATATTAGTAAAAGAATCCGATTGTGCTTTATTCCCCAGTCCTCTGCCCTTATACTCCTGAGAATCAAAGAGGTGTCTGTCCGAGCCACTTCTGCATTTCATCTGCCATGTTTTTCCACTTGTCTATTGGTAAAGGATATGGACTGTCCCTGTCAAGATCATCTGCCTTACTCTTTCTACACATACAGCCTTCCAGGGATAGGATACACAGAATAGGGAAGTATTATTTGAGCAAGTAGTCCAAAGGATACAAGGAAAGCTAGTTCTTGTACCCACCTCCTCTGGCTCACCACATAGGGTGCAGGGCTGGGAGGTCAAATATGAGAACGAATACATCTAGTCCTCCGGTTATTTATTGTTTATTTATTTATTATTTAGACTTATATACAGCTTAACAGTGCTTTACAGCACTCTCTAAGCGATTTACACAGTCAGCATATTGCCCCCAACAATCTGGGTCCTCATTT
>JANHFO010002596.1:327811-343326 GCA_032468095.1 Pareas carinatus
GGAATCCTTAGTTCTTTCTTTATTTATACTCTGGTTCTTTTTAAGAGTGTTCCACCTAGCAGTTTGTGGGAATTTTAGACTAGTACAATCCCACTCAGAAAAAAGAGAAAACAACAAACAAACCAGAATTAATTTGTAGAGTGGGCATGATTTATAGATTTCAGTGTATCTTTCTGAGGAGCTTATACTTTATCACTACAAGCCATCTGAGTTAGAATGGATACTCCTCCTCCTTGGCCACAAGTACATTTGTTGCAGTTTCTAATATACAAAATTCCTTTGTATTTTTGAAATATGCAGTATCTAGTTGCCTTTGTGGGAAGAAAGGGGGAGAAAGGGCAAACATTTTCCTCAGTTGCTATTTCCTGCTCAGAACTCCAGTTTCCCATATATAATCTTCTAAACTTAACATAGTAAAACAATTTTGTTCTGTATTCTGGTTTAAGCCCTGGGGGGTAACCCTTTATTTCTGGTATTTTTACTCTGTTCTAATAGCTATGGGTTATTTTATTTACTGGTACTACATGCTTATTTGACTGCTTCTATAATTCAAAACATGCTTAACAAAACCATATACAAAATGCAAAAGCTCTTGGATAATAAAGTAAGTGTAATAGTAGTAGTAGTAATAGTAATAGTAATAGTAATAAATAACAAAATGCAAGGAGCTGCAAATAAGAGTCAGAATGATTGTGGCAAAAGAAAGCAAAATGAGTACCAATAATAATAGGCACCTTGGGTGCAATTCTAAAACATCTGGAGCGCCACGTGAACACCGTCGACACTGACAAAATCACCATCAGTCAATTGCAAAAGACAGCTATTTGGAACATTTTATATCCTGCAACAGTAGCTTTGATACCATCAAACATGCCTATCTCAGGTCCCTGGAAAAGACTCAATAGGTGGACAAAAGTGCCAAATCCAGTATGAATATCTGACTGTGCAATGAACCATAATAATAATAAAGTAGATGTTGCATATTCATTGTCAAACTCAGAAAGGGATAGGTAAAATACCATTTCTGTTATTTTAGAATTGAGTAACTGGAAAAGTCATCTTCTCTTTTTTGCAGGAACTGTTAAGTCGGACGTTGCTAGAAACTCAGAAGTTGGATTTAATGGCAGAAGTTTCAGATCTGAAAATCAAACTGGTTGGAATGGAGAAGGAACAAAGCGAGTATGAAGAGAAGCAGAACAAAGCTGAGGTAAGCCTGATTTGTTTATCTTTTCAGTTCCTGAAGCTATGATCAGAACTCTGCACAAATTGCTTTCTACATTATTAAAGCCGAATGCTACCATATTCCTATGTTGGGGCAAGAAAGACTTTGTAAAGACTTCTTTTCCAGCAGAGAGAGAGGATGATAATGTTCTCTATATTTTTCTAAAACGTCTTTCATCTTCTTCTTTCTTCTCAGCCAGGTTTGAGATCTGGATAGAAACTAGATCTAGATAGATTTATGTTAGAAGGAAAGTTAACAGTATGTAAATTCCAAGTTTCATTTTTTAATTAACTTTATTTTATTTTATGTGGTCTTTTTTATTTTAGCATTTTGTTTTATTTATTTAGTTTTCACATTCTTTTGCTTAAGAACTGTGCAGTTATGTTCCTCTTTAAAAAAATGTTCCTTTAAAAATATTTATTTTTGTAAGTCATTTTCTTCCTTTTTAAAAATTAATCTGATGGAATACTACTGGCTTGGTGAAATTGAGTTATAGCCACTAAGGGAAAACATCAAAGTATTTGTTCCCAAAACAGTCCCAGGGTATGCTGTGAGAAACCATCAGACTATACAATGGAAGGATTAGAAAGGAGATTATCTAGTTTCTGGCCAGTGCTACTTCTCAGAGATGACCATTCAGTGTAAAAATATCTAGCGAAAGTCCACCATTCCCCCAGGTAATCTGTTCCATTGCTGAACAGTCTTTACTGTTTAAAACGTAGTCCTGATATCCTACCAAAATTACTCTTATGTACTTAAAACCTCTTTCTTATCCTGTAAAAACTCTGAACAAATCTGCCCGTCTTCTTCATGACAGCTATGGTGTTTACCTGAAGTCTTGTTCAGCTGACCTTCAAGCTGAACTTGGATACTCATAAGTATCCCTATCAAGGTGCCTTACCACCTTGAACTCCCTCTTCTGACCACACTCCAGTTTGTCAATCTATTTCCTTAGAGTTTCCAGAACTCTAAGCAGTATTCTTATCTGTATTTTGACCAGTGCAGTATAGAGAGGAGAAATCATTTCTTGAGACTTTACTTCAGTTGATGCAGCCTGATTGCATTTGCCCTTTTTTCCTTTGGGAAATTGTATAACATGATTGGGTTATGTTCAGTTTATAACCCATTTAGATACCTAGATTTTTTTCACGTTATTTCAGATCAGTATGGTTCTCCCCATCAATTTTTCAGATATTTTTTATCTCACTTTTATTATTTTTATAAATAATTCAAGGCAGTGAATATATCTAATACTCCTTCCTCCGCCTATTTTCCCCACAACAGCTCTGTCAATTGAGTTGGGCTGAGGGAGAGTGACTCAAAGTCACTGAGCTGGCTTTCATCCATAAAGGAGGACTAGAACTCAAGATTTTCCTGATTTCTAGCCTGGTGCCATAACTACTAGACCAAACTGGCTCTTTGCCTTTATTTTATCTAACCAAATGTAGGACATTTCATTTGTCCCTATTGAAATTGATGTTCTTTCTGCTTTTTGATTTTTGGTATCAGCTTCTAAAGTATTTCTTATCCATCCCAATTTTTGCATTACCCTCGGATTTGATGTTCACATTTTCTAGCCCTTCATGCAAGTAATTCATTAATATCTTGAGCTAATAGTGTACATTACTCAGAGCTTTCCTACAGCTTCATGTAGGCCAATTGATATATTCCTACTGGATACAATTTTTGTAGCAGCTCTGAACTCATCTACAGGTGGTTCTCGGTTAATGGTCACTCATTCAGTGACCATTCAGTGTTGTGACAACACTAAAAACGTGGTACTTCAAAACAATCCTTGATGTTCCAGCCATTGCAGCACCCATGTGATCATGAGTGTGATCCAGGCACTTGACAGCCAGCTCGTAGTTATGATGGTTGCACCATCCCATATTTTCGTGATTACCATTTCCTGGCTTCCCACAAGCAAAGTGTGGAAACTGCCAAGAAACTTGTATGTCACTCAGCTTGCTGCTTTTTTTTCCTGAGAAGACCCTATTGTTAATTGTTTCAGCCAGTCCAGTGTGATCTGATCCAATGAGTGAGTTGTAGGTCCCCTCTATTAAACATTGTCATCTTTGTGGGTCTAGGAAGCATACCTTCAATGTAGCAATGATGCCCTCCAAAATAAAGTTCCCCCTGAGATCCATATAACTCCCACCCTGATTTCATTCTGAAAAGCTTTAAGAGCTGGCTATTTGCCCAAATCTTTGTATAGAGTTACTGGTATTCTCTCATTTGTGATGTTTTATATTTGTTTTTGTTGTTGGATTGCCATTGTGATTGGATTGTGATTATCTTCTAGTTATTTTTTGTACCTGTTTTGGTTAATTTCTATAATTTGTCGCTCTTTGTATTCTTTTATTGCTGTGAGCCACCCCAAACTGATTGGACCTGGACCACATCCAAGTTCAATAAAATAAATAAATATTTCTGCTGCACACATGATGAAATTGGGTTTATCTCTGTGGAGAAATAACAGATTGTCTTAAATCATGGAGATCTTTGTTCATTCTTTCCCACTCTAGTTGAATCTGTTTCCCATTTTAATTCAGAGAAGAAGCGATATATGTAGTAGAAACCAGATGATACCAATGTGACAGGTTTATTTTTTCAGACAGAACTGGGATTAAAGAGAAACAGATTGAAAGAAGAGTAGCAGAATCATGTGGCTTTACAGAGTCCATGAAATGGTTCCTATGGCAACAAAATGTCATGAAAAACAAAGCTGTAGTTTTTGTACTCAAAACTGACACAAGAATTGGGTGTTGAGGCCTTGGATCTCCCTGAGTGAGAGATAGAAGCAGAAAAAGGTTTAGCATCTGCTTTCAGCTAAGACAAAGTGAAAGGAACCTGTCAAAATCCCATCTCTTCTAATTTGAAAATGAATGTCCATTTGCAGAATATATACAGGTAGTCAGTCCTCAACTTGCAACCAATCGCTTAACAACTGTTCAAAGTCACAACAGCATTGAAAAAAGTGACTTTATGAGCGGTCCTTGCTCATATGATCATCACAGCATCCCCACAATTATGTGATCATAATTCAGGTGTGTTTACAACATTGTAGTATCCCAGGCACATGGGGTCACCATTTGTGACCATCTCAGCCAGCTTCCGATGAGCAAAGTCAATGGGGAAGCTGGATTTGCTTAATAAGCACGTGACAACTGTGGCAATCAAGGTCATAAAATTGGACATAATTCACTTAACCAGCTTGCTTGGCAATCAAAATCCTGGTCCCAATTGTATGTGAAAGATTACCTGTATTTGTCTTTCCATGCAAACCATCTTCAGCTACAGCTCATTGGCTTAATGAGAGGGTTTTCTCTCCAAAATTATACCTTCAGAATTTCTTCTCAAGGATTTCCTACAAAATTATTTCCAATTGATACTGTAAGAAAAAATATTGAGAACATGGATTTTGAGTCTTTTATCATTTTCATTCTTGATAACTTGACTAGAATTGATTTTTTTCCCATGTGAGTTGAAGATGCAATTTTATATGAATACAAAGTTGGTCTATGCCCACCGATTTATTTATTTGTCTGTTTGCTTGTATCCTGCCTTTACTGGTAGCCCCCAACCTATGACCATAATTGAGCCCAAACTTGCTGTTGTTATGTGAAACATTTGTTAAGTGAATCTTGCCCCATTTTATGACCTTTCTTGCCACAGCTGTTAAGTGAATCACTGCGTTTGTTAGGTTAGTAACACAGTTGTTAAGTGAATCTTTTTTTCCCATTGACTTTGCTTGTTAGAAGATTGCAAAAGGCCATCACATGACCCAGAGACACTGAAATCGTCATAAATACGAATCAGTTGCCAAGCATCTGAATTTTGTACTCATGACTATGGGTGTGCTGCAACAATTGTAAGTGTGAAAAATGGTCATAATTCACTTTTTTCAGTGTCGTAACTTTGAATGGTCACTAAATTAACTGTTGTAAGTCAAGGATCACCTGTATTATTTTTAAAAATAAGTTAAGGTGGGGAACTTTATAATCACGCCCATTCAGAAGCAATAATTTACTTCAACATAAAGTTAGATTTCACTTTCTTCTACGCTGCATTTGTTTTATAATTTTAATTAATTTTTTATGTGAAAATAGAGGAGCTGACATTCATCAAATATAAAAGCAGAATACAATGTTCATAGAGAGTTTAATGGCCCCTCTGTGGTGTGTGTTTATATGTTACATAATCTTAAAGCATAAATTGAGATTATGCATTGCTAAATCTGATGTAATTGTTCCCAAACTTTGTCATCTATCTTGACTCCCATCTATGCTTCAATTTTCATTTGGAAATAGCTTTATATTTTGAGCTATTCTATTCAGCTGTTCTCCTTCCAGAAGATGTTTTCAATATCTTTGTCGTTGAAGCTTTGTGATTTTAAAAAGAACATCAGGTATAAGATATTCTTTTCAATTCATTATTCCTGAACGAGATCTACTGAGGAGTCAAAAAGAAAAATATTGGTAGACCCTTATGGATATCATTTAAGGATACTTGCATTTATGATTGATTTTTAAGAATTATCAAAAATTTCTCAGAACAGTAGCAGAGTCTGGTTGTTCTTAGTTGGCTCTGAACAAAGCTGGTTAAAGTACTTGAATGGGAAATCCCAGGCTGTAGGCTAGACTGGGAAACTGAACACTATCATAGAATAGAATAGAATAGAATAGAATAGAATAGAATAGAATAGAATAGAATTTATTTGCCAAGTGTGTCTGGATACACAAGGAACTTGTCTCTGGATGTACATGCTCTATTCTTACATACAGGCTATAATTGACAAACTGTGATTACAATCATAAGGTTACAATTGACAAACAGTGGTTACAATCTAAGATACATTCATAATCACAAAGTACATTCATCGTGTCATCATGTTATAAAGTACAATTATCATGTCACAACACATGTAAAAACATTGTGAAGAATGTGAAGAGATGAATCATCAGCTAAATAAGAAATGTGAGCTATGTGTGGAAGAATCCATTCCAAGACACTTGAAGGAACTTCTAGTTTCTATTTACTTAAACAAATTAACAAGAATTCACGTTTTTTTTGTGGGCTATTTTGAAATATTCCTGACAGCAAGTTAATGTGTCTTAAAACTTCCTTGTGACTTCCTCTTTTCTATGTATCAAGCAGTGAAATACTCTTCTTTCATTTGCCTTTGGCTGAATAAGACTTAGATGTGAACATATACTAACGCATCATTGTGTTATAAACTATAAACCAACGGACATAATACTTGGTTCATACAATCAGCTAATCTATTATTTATTTTGGCTTAGCATACTGTATGAACATAGCAACTTTGATCTGTAAACCATAGTTTAGAACTGAATATGATGTGTGAACAAGATCATGGTATGTTATATTAGGATGCATAACTTGGCATGGTTTTTTTCATGTCTTTATTCAAGGGATAAAATACAAACTCACAAAAAATAATCAAGAACAGAACAAAACTAAACAAGGCAAAAATTAGAATAAAAAAGAAAATATACATATATTGTCCTCTCTAGTTGAATTCTCATAAATATATTACAACATTAGTAGTTTTGCCCCCTTGTGAAACAGGTCTACAATATATATGTTTCTACTACTCTATTTAACAAAACAATTTGACCTATCATTTATCTACTGTAAAAAGAAACAGTAAACAGGTAAGCCCAACGACAGAAACGGAACCCTCTGTTGACTATCCATTATTGTGAAAGTGCTTTGATTTATGTTGTACTGCTACAAAACAGGAACTTTTCCTTTTGTTTCAATTTTTCTATTTTTTATTCAAGTGTTAAAATACCAACTCGCAAAAAACAAGCATGAACAGAACAAAACTAAACAGTATAAAATTGTGTGGGGGCATGATTTTGTTCCTGGATTTGGCAGATATGCCATCTTTGCAAAATGTTTCAGAATCCAATCCTTAAATCTAATCACAGTTTGCCCACTGCAGGAAGAACTTTCAACTATTACTGAGTTGGACTAGATAAATGCCAAGTCTGCCTTGAAAGATAGGGAAATGAAGTTGCTAGTTTCTTCAGCAATTTGAAACAAATATCATTAATGGTCTTACTCCAATGGATCTTCTGCAGCTTTGCTGAAGCTCCGTTAAGACAATTGCAGTTTTGTTCAATTGTGTAGGACAGCAGTTCAGGCAATCAGCTTTCAAATATACAGAAATAACATGGACTATTAAAGAGATTCATACCTATATCAAGATGTCTCAAGGAAATCATCAAGGACACTTTTATCCATAAACATCCATAGACAGTAATGGCAATTGTGATGTGAGTAAAACAAAATGTGTTTTGTGGCACCGGAATGCATACTCCTACATAAGAGTGAAGTTGCAAAATGCAAAAGCATAAAAGGGTAGAGCTTGTATTGTGACATCACAGTCCACATTTTATCATTTGAATGTTACTGATTAGAACTAGGTGCCTATATGCCTTTCCTTTACCCTTGACTTCATCCTGTCTTGAACCAACCCTAAATTGAAACACTATTCACAAGTTATTACCCTGTTTTCCCGAAAGTAAGACATCTTCCGAAAATAAGACCTTCTTACAGTTTTGCCTCTCACTGAAATATAAGGCATCCCCCGAAAATAAGGCCTCCCTGATAATAAGGCCTCCGACTTCCGGTTCTGTGCAACCTCGGTGGAAAAAAAAGACACCCCCTGAAAATAAGACCTAGTGCATCTTTGGGAGCAAAAATTAATATAAGACAGTGTCGGGGAAACACGGTATATACTATTAATTTTTTTAATGTTCCTGGAGTACTATGGCAATAGACGATCATTTCTTGATAGAGTACAACCCTTTGATAAATTATCAGATTGCTTGATAAACTGGGTTAAGGTTGTATTTCTATAGAATATGAATAGGAACAACTTTTTAAAAATGAGCTTCCTGACTTGCTGTTCAAATTCTTACAAGTCTTTTGGAATGAGGATCCCGCGTGAAAGGGAGAGGAGGGGCGAGGGAGAATTCTGTTAGAATTCTTTCAAGTTTTTTGGAATGAGGATCCCAAGCCGGGTGTGTTTTGTGTGTGTGTAAGAAGGCAGGTTCAAAATATTTCAGCCTTTTATTTCCTACTAGTTCTGGCACAAGACGATGATTTAAAACCCCCCACCGCGCGGAGGCTGGAGAGAGCGAGAGGAAGAGCGGAGCTGCTCGTCTTCCTTCCAACCCGGCGGGGCAGAGGAGGCGAGGCGGCCTCAGGTGCAACCCGGAGCCAGCCCCCGGGAGGCTTCGCTCCTCGGTCGGAGCCCAGGTGCGTATGTAACAAAGCCCTGGTAACGTGGTTGCCACCGCAGCGCCGGCTGCCTGGTAACCGGGTCCTGCCCCTTTAAGCCGCCGGAGGGCGGGACGGAGGCGAAGCCGCCCTTTTCACCCCACCCTCCGGCCGGTTCCTACGCCGCTCTCGCGGTTCGCTGGGTCCCGGAGCCTTCGCCTTTCCTTTTCCTCCTTCGCGTGCTCACTCGCATCCCATGCGGGCGGCGGCGGGGAAGGAGTCTCTGGTGGCTGCAGCAGCAGCAGCGGTGACGGCTGCCGCTGGAGCGCAAGCCCGGGCAGGCGGCTCCGGCTCCCCCTTCCCCGAGCATGTCCCGCTGCTGGCGCCGCTTTTGCTGAACCCGGCTGGGCGGCGTGGCTCCTGCCATCGCCGCCGCCGCCGCCACCGGAGAGCTCGGCGGTCATGAGTGCCGACACGTCGTCCCGCGCCTCCGCGCACCTCCGCTCCCTCTTTAGGATGGAACCCAGCCCGCCGCCGTCCTCGGAGCAGCTGCTTGGCGCCTCCGAGGTCCTCAAAGGTGAGCGCCGGAGGGCCCCGGGTGGCGGCAGCGGCAGGAGCGGCTTGCAACTTTCCCTCTCCCGCCCCAGCTGTTGACTTCCGTTGTTTGCAAGCACCTGCCTGGCCGGGAGGTTGCAAGAAAGCTGTCCGAAGACAACGCGATCCGTTTGATTAGATCCCAGGATCGCGTAAACTTTGAGCACGGGTGTGTGTGTGTGTGTGTGTAAGTGAAGAGGCGCGGGAAAAAAGAGTGAGGATGGCCGGGCGGGGTAAAAAAACAACCCCCCCCATCGGATGGGGGAGTGAGGAGGAGAGGCTTTCTCGTGCCCTCAGATAGCCTTTTCCCGAGGACGATCCCTGAGGTGTTTCGATCCCTGCGATTAAATGGAGCCCGAAGGCTTTCCACTGAAGTTTATAATGGCCGGTGGTGGCTTTTATACTGAAGCTCAAGACGATCAACTTGTCTGGAAAGACCAGATCCTTCAGCAGCTCATCCCCTCTTTTCGTTTTCTTCTCTCTCCTGCTTTTCAGACCGGCTATATTTTGCTACTTTGCGGAACAGACCTAAAAGCACTGTCCACACGCACTATTTCTGTACGGATGAGGAGTTTGTTTATGAAAAGTAAGTTTGTACGCTCCTTTTGCCCTTTTTTTCCGGCGCTGCTTCCGAGAACCCTGCTTACTTTCGTTTTCTCATTTGGAAACGTTTGTTTTCGTCCCTGTCGTCTCCAAGTGACTAGATTAGAACAAGTAGGTCATGGGGGCCTTTCTGTCTCTCTTTTTTTCCTGGAGAGATCCTTTCTTTCAAACCATCCCAACTCACACTGCCATTGTGTTGTTTATAAAGTCCTAGAGCTATTTTTAAGACTAATTGCATTGTACTGTGTAAACTCTTAATTAGAAAGTGGATGTTTTCCTTTTCTTTGCCCCGTTTGTTTTTGCAAAAGGGATACCACTTTTCAGGGATGTTATTGTTTGAACAGTTGGTCTGGGATTTAAAATACTTTTCTGTCATTCATCTTCTCATCTTCTAAAACACACAATAGTTCATCTACCTCAAATTTTAGGGAAAACAAAAGATAGTTGCACAGTGTTACAGTTATTCTTCATTTCTGAATAGTTTTGGGTTAGGCAGTTAAAAATATGTCATGTTAAACTCACATCAGTAAAAACAAAGTATGTTTGCATTCGAATTTATGGAAACAAAACCTCTGCTGAATGAATGTTTAAAACATTCTTAGTAATATGATTATTTGACAGAGACAGGAAGGTGGTGTTTTTTTCTTAACTTGTGGACTGTGATAGTCCTTCCTGGAACAAAAGCCAGTATCTATTGAGATTATGAAGGGCTTTAACAAAATTAACTTTCTTTTACAAGACCTATTTAGACTGCCATGCTCCATGGCCATTTTTCCAACTGGAAGCTCTGTTAATATGCAAAATATAGAGCAGGTGAAACGAGAGAAAGAATTTGAGGTTTTGTTACTACTACTAATATAATAATAACTTAAAACTGATCCGCCAGCACTGTATTAAGCCTTAGTGGGTGCAAAAGAATTTAATGATCGGAGAACCCAAGTCTTTCCATCACCTGAAATGTTTAACATTTATCTTCAATACAATTTAAAATCCATTTGTTTAAATCACATTGAGTTAAATGGGATTTAATTCTAGATTAACAGGTTTATTAATATAAAATAATATAGCCTAACTAAGAACAAACATGAGTTACTCCCATGAATGCATGAAATATTATAGAAAGCTTCACCCTTGAGTTATTGTTTTACAGTATATGTACCATAGACTTTGGCTTGTATTTCTCAGAATTAGCCAGAGCCCCAGGGTTGCACAACAGACTAGTTTGTTAAATATCCTTGCTTGTGAAAGATACTTGCTTTTGCCTAATCCATATTATGATTTAGCAGAGATGCAAACAAGGTCAGGTAAAACTCCCTGGGACTTTCAACGCAGTTCTAAAAAGTGAACATTCAGAGGTTTGCCTTGATTCATTCAGTAGGGTTTAAAAGTTACTGTATACAATTATAGATTTAATTATTTAATCTTACATGCTTCTTTTTAGGTGCTAACTCAGATAATACTTGGAATCTTTTTTTTACTATATCCTCTCCTAAGCTAGCCACATGATTTTTAAAAGTATGTGATGCAGACTTTTTAAAAAGTAGCTTTAAAAAGTAGATTGTTAACTAGCTTAACATGTTCTTGGTTTAGAAGTTTATTTACTTCTGATATGATTTCCCTTGACAAGAATTTTTAGTCTATCTTAAGTCTAAATCTAACTGGGTTTGCCATCCACACACCTATAATCCATGAGAATATAACCATTTGTATGAGATAATGTATCAAAACTCATTGGCAAACAGGAAGAAACTAAGCTGTGTAGCATCAGTAAAAACAAAATCCCTCAATATAGCTGAGAAATAGTACTTGTTGCTGATTGATGGTATGTTTAAAGTTTTGGATAAAAGTTTTACATGCTGATGAAAACTTGGAGCTTCTGTTATAGATTGGGTAACTGAAGCATGCCTAGCATGTTAATTTTGATGCATTGCTATTTCAGAAAGTTTAGATTTGGGTGCTACAACGTTGTAAATTCAGATTTTTTTTTGTCTACATTAAATCTGAGTTCCATTGCTTCGTTATATTTACGATTTCTTATTGGACAGGCATAGTGTTTTTGTGGGAAAGCTATACAAATGATAAGTATAGCAATTAAAACATGGTGATGTTAAATGTTTGTAGAAAAAAGAATAGAAACATTTACATGTTTAACACTTCCTGTTACAGTTATTAGCTTAGATTAATAAGAATATTTGAAGTTTTGAGAGTTTTGATTGCAAATTGCTGAATTATAGTGGGATGGTTTTCTGTTCTTTATTGAAAGCCTGCCTAAAACAAGCATGTTGAGCATTTGCTAAGGTTAATGCACTCTTTTAATGGCTCAGTGAAAAGGTGACATCATTCCATCATTACTCTGTCTTCCGTGCCTCTTGAATTTCATGTAGTCATCACTAAAAAAAGTTGTTCCCTGACCATGTCATGAAGCAGTTTGAGACTGATATTTTTTGTGTGAAGAATGTCATATAAATAAAGCATCCTTTATTCCGATCCTTCAGTGTTTTCACTCTCTTCCATCTTCTTTCTTTTCAGCAACTTCACTTCTTTCTCCACTTCTTATTTCATATGATTGCTTAACACCTCCTGGAGAAATAATTGCATTTGAAGCTTGAAGTTAATGGTTCTGTTGAAGCCAAGGATTATTTCAGTTCTTCCTTGCTTTTAAATCTTTCACCACTATTACTTCTGTAGTACTCAGTACTTTCAATGGCTGTAGTTAACTCTGCTCTACCTGGCACCCTACTTACTAACATCAGTTACTGATTTTTTTCTCTCTACTATATTAACTGAAGACTTTACTTATGTCTCTGTATTGGTAATTTTTTTATTTATTTTGCATCTGCATGCTTCTTAGCAGCCAAAACAATGAAGAACAAACCTGCTGCTTTTTTTCCTGTTGTTTCTTCTATAGCCAATTACTCTTTTTCAGTTTTCTCCTTTGCTGTTATTTTGCAATCCCTTTATTTTATTTCATTGACATAAGTAATTTAAAAAAATCTTCATTGGGACACTCCTTCTATTTAAAGTTTTTATAGTACTTGGTTTTGTGATTTTGATTCTCTAACAAACCAGTTCACCTGGTTTAATGTGATCATGTGGCCTTTTTTGCCATACCATTGAACCCATTATCACCACATCCTTAAAGGTTGATGGACTTTTTTTTAAAAAAAACTTTGCACAGCTTCTTTAAATTGGATTGAATAACGGTTTGCTTTGAATCTGCCAAATATAAATGGTGACTATCAATTCACAACTAGCTATTTTCAACAGAGATACAGTACCTAAAGCATACTGTAATAGTTCTAAGTTACTGTATCTGGGCTACAAATACCCTACCAGCCATTAGATAACAATACAGATTTCTGAATCTCTTTGTTATCCCCTTAGTTGTTTTCTAATCTAAAGATGTGGATTATCTACTAATGCCATTATCAGTGGCTGTATGTCCTTAAAAATGTTAAAATGGCATCCACAGATTTGAGATTAAAGTTGCTTCATCAAAAAACTGTGTTTAGAGTGTGATGGACTCCTTAAGAATGAATTCAAAAGGATGGATGTTTTTCTTTTCAAGATACAAAACCTGAAGGAACAGTGATCCATACAATATAGTTGTATCTGGTACTTTTCTGGAACGGGGAAAGCCTCTCAATATTAAAGATATTAATGTGATGTTGAATTGTACAGGTATTCCTTGATTTACACCCATTTGTTTAGTGACCTTTTAAAGTTACAGTGACTTATAACTGATCCTCATATTTACAACTGTTGCAGCATCCCCGTGGTTACATGATCAAAATTTGGCCACTTGGCAGCTGGCATGTATTTACAGCAGTTACACCATCCTGGGATCATGTGATCACAATTTGTGACCTTCCCACCCAGCTTCCAATCTGCAAAGTCAATGAGGGAAGCCGGATTTATTTAATGACTGCGTGGTTCACTTTAACTGCAATGATTCACTTAACAGCCATGACAAAAAAGATTGTCAAATGGGCATACCTCGTTTATTAACCACCTTGCTTAGCAATGGAAATTCTGGTTCCAGTTGTGGTCATGAATAGAGGATTACCTATATATCAAAACTCTGGAATCTGACTGTCTTGAAGGAATTATGCTTATACTGGGCCTAGCTGGTGGACAAAAGAATTATATTGAAAAATTGGAAAAGTGATACTGCACTATTCCAGATATTAAGGACTGATTTTGGAAATGTGTAATTTTTCTCTTCTGGAAAAGGCAACATTGTCTACTTCTCAAAGGATGTTTATGAAGATTCTTAGTCATCCAGGTCATGGATGTCCCAAAGGTGTTTTGTTTTGTAAAAAAAGGCAACTGAACTTTCTTTGTTTTTCCTTGAAGATGTTTCACTTGTCCTCCAAGAACCACCTTCAGTTCAGAACTGAAGCAGCTTCTTAGGTGAGAAGCGAAATGTTTTTAAGGGGAAAAAAAACCCAGTTGCCTTTTAGAAAAGCATCTTTGGGATACTCAAAAGGATGAGGCGCTACATTTTTCTTTAGCATAGATTTTAATGATCTTTTAATGATATTTTAAAGTAATACAATGATATCATTAAGTATTTTCTTTCTTTATCTGATTTTATATGTTTTATTTTTTGGTATTTTTAATACTCTATAGTTCAGCGATGATGAACCTATGACACGCATGCCACAGTGGGCACATAAAGCCCTCTGCTGGCATGTGAGACAATTTGCCCTAGCATCACCCTAGAGTTGAGCATGCTGAGAAAGGAGTAGCGGCGTCAGGCAATGAAGTCACGGGGCCATGCTCATGCTCAGAAAGAAAGTAGAAGCGCCAAGCAATGATGTCATGAACCGTGACTCATTAGCCCTGATGTGTCTGGGTACTCGGTGTCTAAAAAGTTAGCCACCACTGCTATAGTTTGTAATCTTATAAAAATAAAAAATAACAGGGGCGAGACAGGAAATCTAGTGGCAACCTATATTTTTGCAAGCCTGATACAGTAGCTTCTTAGTTCTATCATTGTCTTAGAATCCTCCCTTTGGCCTTAGCTAATTATTGAAGTTATTCCAAAGGACAGCCAGATATTATAAGCCTATGCTGCTTTTGGTTGCAAACATAACACACTTTTTTCCTGAAAGATAATGAGTCTGATTTGAAATATTTGTTTAAGTTTGTTTATTGAAATTAACCCTCTTTCCCCATGGTACTTCTGAATTTTTGTTGAACTAATGTGTATATATATTCTGTGATATTTAAAATTTTCTCAGACCCTTTTTTACTCCCGCCAATTCTTATCTCATGCACCCCACTTTTTTTCATCTTTTCCATCAAGGTTGGAATTTGGATCCTGTGGTTGTGGTTGTTGTAGTGTACATATGCCAAAATCAGAGTGATATAAACAGTTTATTTTGAGGGGAAGACAAGTATTCAATCATCCCAAAATGGATACATTTGTTGAGGCTTAGTTTCAAATCTGTTTATGTCGTACCACTTATTTGCTCTAACTAAACATCTAAAATGTTAGATACATATTATGGTTTTACAGAGCCTTCTATGAGTTTGTAGGATTTGATGCAAGACATAATACAAAGCTTCTCTTGTGAATTTTTCCTTCTTATTGAGAAAGCAATTAAAGTAGTATTTACTTTAACTTTCATCACCTTCCTTTGCAAGAGTTATTTCCAGCGGGATAGTTACATTCCGTTCTTTGCTTCCTCTTTCCTCTGCCCACATGCCTGATTATCACAGTGGCTTGAGTTGTTTTAAAGCAAATTATTTTTTCACTGAAAATATTCGCAAATTGTTGTTTGTCTTAATATTTGCTCTGTCTATTTGAGAGAGAGAGGGAGAGGGAGAGGGAGAG
>JANHFO010002596.1:383486-394293 GCA_032468095.1 Pareas carinatus
CCAAGAGGCGGGTTTCAGGCGTGAGAGGCAGAGCTCGCTCTCTCACGTCCTGTTGCCTTCAGAACCGGAAGTGATCCTCCTCAAAATGACCTTTTTAAAGTAGTTCCAGGAATGGGTTAAGAATCTGGAAAATCTTTGCCCCTTCTCTTGGCTTGGTTTCCTGAGCACATCTTAACAAGTTACTTTCCCATGTCAATATGTTGATCTTTTTTGTAAACTGTATCTCAACAGCCTCAGAATCGAATTAAAGTTCATTTTTAACTGTGCAACTTTTTTTTGGAAATCAGCTAAATTTTTCATCTGCCTTTGGAGAGATAGAAAGGAGGAGGGAAATGTATCCATTACCATTGCTAAACGTAGCTAAAGGTGTAAAAAAAAGCTGATAATTAGCAAGGCTGCCTATCTGTGGTACTAATTGGAATGGATTAGATCAAGCCATCTGGTTTGCATTATGGCAAACATTGGCAATGAGCATCTGGTAGATGTATATTAATGATAAAAATTAATTTAGCAGGTCAACAAAATACAGGATCCCTCCCCACAGTGTGACTTGGTGCACATACATGCTGTAAATACATCACAAAAAGATGAAATTTGCACAGGACTTTCTGATTTTAGACTAGTACTGTAATCTATATTACCCCAGGTATTCTGTGTAGTGTCCTGAAAATACATTCAGGATGAATTGGTAGGAGTCATATAAAATGAAGCATGGGGTGTGAGGAAGACCTCCAAACTGTTGAACTGTTATTGCCTATTATTTCATACTTAACGTAGTGAACACCCTACCTTCAAAATAATTATTGAAACAAACCAATATTCTTGGGGTTTTTCATACGTGATTTGGAACAGTATAGACTTGAACTGTAGTAACTTTAAGATGGATCAACTTCAACTCCCAGAATTCCTCAGCCAGCACTGTAGCATTGGGACAAATGCACAGCATTATGTCAGTGGTGATCTGTGATTTCCTGGAGCTCTTCACCCTGTCTTCTTGTGCTGGGTTATATCGATGCCTTGTTCCTCCAGAGAACTATTGGCAGACTGCTTTTGATGAGAGCAGGGCAGACAATTTTGCAATGGCTCCTCAGTCCAACAGAGGTTAGAATAGCAAAGCTCAGTATCACAGCAGGAAGACAACTTTTAGTAAAGAGCAGGCAGGATAAATTGTAAAAATTAATTATCTGGGGCCATTATTGATTTGAGGTTTATGGGTTTGTTCCTTTTATGCAAGTGTCGCAGATGAAACATCCCCCCAAAATTTTCTGTCGTAGGTTAGATTTTTGTATTGACTTTTCTATATTCCTTGCTATACTATTTCAAACTTGTCTTTGTTTATTTTTTTTTGAAATTCAGTACCTTGACTCCTTGTTTTGTTATCATGGATGGTTATCATAGGAGCTTTAAAGAATTATTTAAGGAAGAAGAGTAGGGTTTTAAAAAAATGGACTAAGGCATATGATACATTGCAATTAAAACATTGATGCTGCTGCTCCTTAAGTGATGTTGCTCTGGATTAACAACTGCATAGTTGTTCTTTGAAATCAGTTTAACAATAATCTCTCCAATTTAACTTTCAAAGAGGTGTCCCCATCCACCGATGTACAGGTAAACCATTCAAAGCAAGCATAAATTCTATTTATTTTTGAAAGTGCTTTTTTCCTGATTTATGTGTTTATGATACTCACCCAGCAAATTTTTCAAGGAGTTAGCTTACCTCATTCAATTATACTGTGTGTTAGCTTCCTTCCAAGGATACTGTTTTCAGCTTTCTAATCCCGTTCTATTCCCTGGGCATTAGCCTCCCAAAAGGAATTTAATCTGAATTTAAATATATGAGTGACACTGTTTATTTCTGCCTATTGCCACAGCTGTCCTATTTAATTATCCGGTTAGGCAAAATAGATGGAAAATATTGCTTATGAATGCGAGCAGCAAAATTTAGCGCATGCATATAAAGAGAGAAGGAAAAAAAATAAAGGGTTATTACTGATATATTTAATTGGATAAGAATTTTAAAAAGATAAAAATTTGCCCTGCCAGTCATGTCTGACTTTAGTGGGCGCTGCTCATCTCCGTATCCTAACCAAGAGAGCCAGCATTGTCCAAAGAGGCTTCCATTGTCATGTGGCTGGCATAACTATATGCCAAGGTGCATGGAACACTTAGCTTCTCACCAAAGTGGTACCTATTTATCTACTTGCATTTGCATGCTTTCAGATTGCTAGCTTGGAAGGATCTGGGGCAAGAACAGGAGCTTACCCCATTTTTTATATTCGGTCAAAATTGGTTTTAGATTGCGGTTTTAAATTTAGACCCGTGAAACTATTTTAACTGTTTTTTAAAATGTGTTTTTATGTTTTGTGTATTTTAAATGGCTGTACACCACCCTGGGTCCCTTTTGGGGGAAGGCCGGTATAAAAATTTAAATAATAAAAATAATAATAAAAATAATAATCGTAGAGTACTTGGATCTTGAATTGCCAACTTTCTGGTTGAAAACTCCAGACTCTTAACCACTAAGCCACAGTATCTACCCTCTTTCTATAAGAACAAGCTGTTGTAAACGAGACCCAGTTGTTGCTTTGACTACTGGCTTTAGAAGCAGCAGGATTTTTTAAATCAACCACAATCTCTTTCATCTGTTAATTTCAAATGTCTGAATGGCCATTTTCTTATCTGCAACATCCCCAAATGCTAATAAAACACCTGCAAGAAGACTACAGATATTCTCTTCTAGCTATAAATATTTTAATATAAGGGTCTAACTAGATCATCCAATAATTGTGTGAGATCACACAGATTTAAAGATTTGAAGGACACATACTTTAAAAGAAAATCATACCTCATTTTCTGTAGTACAATACCACAGATACTAATTTTATTTTTGGTACTGTTGAACAGCAAGCAGCCAATATTGTGGATCCATGGAGACATATTCCGAAGTAAACAGAAAGCAAAAGAAGTAGATGAAGATAATTTGAGCAAAGTTTTATCTGGCTTCGATGACATTTCTATCAGTGGAACGTCAACTAGAATTGAAAATTTCGATAAGTATATAGAGGTAAAGTTCACTGGAATAATCTCCAACCACCCTTGAAGAATATGACAATAACTTCCGAAATAAAATATTTGAAGTTTATCACAGCAGCATAATACTTTCAGAACGTTTGACATATATAGTATACTTGTGTTGTCAACCTTATAGTAAGAGAGGTCGGTATGGTTGTTTAAATATTGCAAATTGCAGGGCTGGGCCAAGAAAGAATAAAGGACTAGATGCAGTGGAATCCCATACAGATAAAATGAATTCAACAGCCCTTTGTCAAAACCACAGTCTAAAATAGGCGTTTTAGTGATTTTGTTTCCTAATTAGTGTCATCACATTAATCATGATTCATGTTTATCCTTTGTAACTTGATTCCTGGTTCTGACCTAATAGAACTTTAGTTTAATTTAAGCCAAAAGTTTGACTTCAAGGCGCAAGACGTGTCAATGTTAGAAGTTTTCCTGCTGTTTTAAAGAAGTGCGGAAAGAATCAGTGTGTTTATTTATTAAATTTATTTTATATTTATACCCCACCATTTCTCTGCAAGTTTAAGATGGCATATAAATGGTGGGGTCGCTTGGATTAAGAGAAAGTGATTGGGCCACGGTCATCCAGAGCTCTCTGATCAGCTGTGAACCTACAGTTGTTTTTTCTCCTCTTGTCCTCAGCATCTTAACTATACAGTCCTGGCCGACTTCCCATCAGTAACCCTGTTAGAAGAAGGAAAGCATGTATGGGCTCACCCTACATTGTGCTTTTTTACCTTCATCCATATGGAAATCTGGGACAAGTTATAAACTTCCCGCTGATTAAATGTGCAGTGCTTTTATTATTAAAATACAGGAAATCCTCGACTTACGACTACAACTGAGCTTCAAACTTCTCTTGTTAAGCAAGGGCATTTGTTAAATGAGTTTTGATCCATTTTGCAACCTTACTTGGTACAGTTGTTAAGTGAATTACTGCAGTTGACAGGATAGTCACCCGATTGCTAAGTGAATCAAGTCTTCCCCGTTGACTTTGCTTGTCAGAAGGTCACAAAAGGGGACCACGTGACCTTAGGACACAGCAACGGTTATAAATATGAGCCAATTGCCAAGGATCTGAATTGTGATCACGTGATCATAGGGATGCTGCAAAGGTCATAACTGTGAAAAATGGTCTCAAAGTCCCTTTTTTCACTGCCGCTGTAACTTTGAATAGTCACTAAATGGACTGTTATAAGTCGAGGGTTACCTATATTTTCCAACAATTTCCCCTCAGTTTGTTTTGTACGCATTCACAGTTAAGTTTGCTTTTGTTGTATTATTCCCTTTTTGCTTAAAATATTTTCATAGTGATAAATGCTATCGGTAAGTTGTCAGGAGTCAAAACGACGTGTGTGAGAGAAGAAAAACCTATAGGGATTCATAAATCTGTTCTCGAAATGTTTTTGGGGGAGTTTTAAGTAAATTATTTTTGTTTTCCAGAATGATTTTGAAGATGATTTAGAAATTAAGAATGATGTGACCCAGGGAGACCAACTTCGTGCCTTAAAACTTCAGAGGCAGCCACGTTCAGCTACAACAGGAGCTCTTAGGTAACTTATTCAGTCTTGAATGATTCTGTATTAATATTTGGGGGGGAAAATTCACACTGATATTTTTACTTTTCTCACAGTCTGGGATATGATTACAGCATCCTTCCACAGTACTTTTATAAATTTGAACAGCTGCTAAAGCACACTAGAAGTGGCTCCTCGACTTTGTTTGAAATTATGGTGTGCTTTAAAAAGCGACTTGTGGCTGATCTTTGCACTTATGACCTTCACAGCATTCCCATAGTCACGTGATCTAGCTTGGGCACTTGACAACTGGCATGTATTTATTAGGATTGCAATATCTCACAAAGTTAATGGAGGAAGCTGGATTTGGTTAACAGACACATCCTTGCTTAATGACTGCGTTGATTCGCTTACAGCGGCACAAAGGGTTGTAAAATTGGATGTGATTCACTTAACCACATTACTTAGTGATGGAAGTTCTGATCCTGCTTGTGATTGTAAATCGAGGACAGCCTGTAAGGACAAAAAAAGGGATATATTTGTCCATAAGTTTTTGGAAGTAAATTATACAAAGTCTCAGTTTATAAGCAAAACTCTACAAATGATGAGTGAAATAAAACAAAATTTACTATAGGAGAAATAAAAAGGTTGACTAAAATGAGGAAGATCTAACCAGATTCTTCTTCTGCAGAAGGAAAGAATATAATCCTCTAACGTATTCCTAACAGGAAGGCAGTTGAGCAGGGACTTACAGGTGCAACGTAGTACTTTGATATACAGAAGAAATTGCAGAACCTCCTATAACTTCTGATGTTGAGGGGATTGGGGGGAATTTCAGCTGCCATGCTCTGTATGTTTTTTCCTACCTTGCTTTTCCTCCAATTGGTAAAGGATACAGAGATGGAAAGGAAAGATAAAAACTAAAATGATCACAATTGGCATCTGGCAGCACATTTTCAGTGTTCAAGCAAAAATCTTAGCCATAATCTTCTATATGCCCCTCATTTTGTTTATATGAAGATGCCACTGATTGAACCTGTCCGTGAAAACCTTGTGTGTTGTACTGTTGACTTGTTACTCCTATCACATGTCCTAGAAATGGGTAGTGTGTTGAAATGTGAACTCTCTAATCCTAGCAAGCAAAATAAGAGTGTGGGATGGTGGGAATTGTAATTCAGCTGCATGTAAGACCTTCTTCGTGATAGGATCATTGAAGAGAATCCTGTTTGAGTACCAGACTATATAAAGGACAGTGTGCAAAGATTTTTTGTTGATGGCACATGCCTTGACAATTCTTTCTATAGAGAGATGAATTCAGCCAATTTCCAGTCTTCATGAGCAATGGTAGAAATAATTTTCTTTTAAGGAAGACATCTGCTACATTCAGAGAGAGATCTGTGTGACACTACAGTATTTATGTATTTGTTATTTATTCATTTTTCTATCGATATATTTACTTACTTGCATTATCTGTCTGCTTGCTTGACTGTTTTTCTGAATTTGTGGGGTATGTCTTTAATTTAGTATTTTAGAATGGTGGAAAAGTAAATATTGGTTATATAAATTCAGTAATATATAACATATTCTTTTTAGTTTGATACTTCTTATATAAAATATTATTGACTTTTTAGGTTAGAAGACATGAAAACACATGTCAGATCCATATCCCAGCCTTTCAGGTATTTTTTTGATTGTTTAAAAAGAAGCAATTTTATTTATGGAAACCCTCTGCATTTTTGCTGTTGTAGTAGTAAATTACATAGTAATTACTATTATTAGTAATTATTAAATATTGCTAAATAGTAATAGTGCTGTGATTGAATGTAAAAACTGTTCTCCATGTTACATTTGTAGATTAAAGAATGGCTTTGGAATTCTTTCTTACTAATAAGGTTGTGAAATAGCAAACCTTTGTATCTGTGATCCCATACAACTTTGTGATAAACTGGGTTCATACATGTGTAGCACACAAGAATACATATCTATTGCCTATTGCTCTTTGAGACTTCAGTGGGCAAAAATTAAATTTTGGAAAGCCGTCTTGCATTCAGCTTCATGACTTGTTATGTAATTCTTCATAGATATAACTGTACTAAAATTTAAAGCAAATTGAACTATCTCGTTGAAGCCTGATTCATATATCGCAGTACTAGCAGCACTGTTAGGGTTTTTACTACTTTTCAAAGAATTCATTACAAGATAGAGAAGAAAGATTTATCATCAAAATGTTAATGGCAATTTAACCCATCTCTTTAAATGATTTCATGCAGAGATGATTAGCAGAGCCCTGAGTGATTTTACATTCCAGAGGCTAAAAATACGTTAGCAATGGGTAAGACCAGTGAACAAGTCAGTGCAGAAATTCAGAGATGGGTCATTTGGCGCTAAATTTCAAACATGATTGTAATCAAAGTAGTTGTCACTTTTGAAATGGATATTCAGTGATGTATCTGTTAAACATTCTGATTGAGGGGGGGTTGCCTTGTAAAATAAAAGAAAGAATAGGAAATATTTAGGAGGGGAGATCAAAACATTGGAATTAACATGTGCATTCAGTATTGAAAAATACTAAGAAGCTGTGCTTATTTTTAAAGAATCTGTTTTACTATGTAGGCGTCTACACTTTAAAATGAATAAATAATATTCCAAACAGAAACTGAGGGGAGACCACAATAAACCTCCATACTGTTCTCCACTTGAAATTTTGACCCAAAGGTTCAGATGTAACTTTCTTCAGATATGAAAGAGTTTTTCAGTCATATTCTTCCTTTGAGACCCCTGAATTATGTCAAAATTTTATTTACAGTCCAAGACCAAACACGACCCCTGAAAAGTACCCAAAAGATGAAGGAGCCTTTGGCACAATGGTCTGATGCACACATAGGACTGTGCTCATAGAATATAATATTTCCCTGTTCCTCCATAAGGTTTTATTCTACCCAGACATCTTTAGATCCCAATTGTAGAAGACATAATTCATCATGTGTAAAACCTGAGGAAGTTTTAATATTCACTTATGTAAAGATTTATATTCAGTGATCCAGATATGAAAACAAAATGAATGAAGGATAGAGAAGTAAATATTGTACCAATCATACTTTTGCTTCCTATTGGTGTACTTTCAGATTGAATACAGCAACTTTCTCGCAAGGGTCCGTATCTCCTTTGAAGGCCACCAAAGTTATGGTTTCAGGGTCACCTACAGCAAAGAGAATAAGCAGACATGCTCCAACCTCAGTTCCAAATTTTAAAAGGTATTTTTTTACTCTGCTACATGTTTATCTTTTGGAAACAGAGAGTATAGGAACAAATACTATATTTTTCATTTGCAATTGAGGTTTCTTGTGCAAGAAATCTAAGGTATTCCAAATGTCTTCTGTATTTGATGTGACTTTAAATACTTGCTTCTGATACCTTAGTTTGACTATGGAAATAAGTGGCTGTGAGCACGAATAAAATTACATTTGTATCATCCCATTGATCTCATATTGATCTCATATTAAAAGAGCAACATGCATGTTTTTCAAAATAATTTCTTCCATACTTGCCTTTTCCAGATTATAGAAACCAAAAGGAAACCCCTTTTAAATAACAAACAAGCCTGTTGGAAATAATTTAACAAGAAAAATGTTGCATAAAGTTCCAGCATCATTGGAGATTGCATCTATGTATTTCTTCAGAGCACTGCAACTATTTGTCTTAAAATGTTCTCAGTGATTTCTCCAACATTTACCAAAAGAATTAAGTTGTATGGTGCCATCATTTAATATTGAGAAAGTGATTTTTCTCCAACTGCTTTTTAAAGCATGTCTTGCATTAATCATCACATGTGTGCATACATTTCTGTGTGTCTTTTTACCCCACGTGTGTTTTCCATTCAGCTTTTCCATAAACTCCAGGTTAGCCAGTTCTCTAGGCAACCTACATGCTGCTTCAGATGATGCTGAGAGCAAACTGACATTATCATCCTCTAGGACAGGTTATTCTGTAAGCCAACTCTCCAGTCATTTGAACGGCAGTGCCCAGTTGCCTGCCGGAAATTATTATGAGCTGAACAACAACCTGTACAACAGGAGAGGCAATAGCACTACCAACCTCAACAACTATGTCAGTTCTCCCAACGTCCTGGCAGAGGAGTACAACACCTTCAGATCTTTTACGGGGCTCGCTGCTTCTTCAGCAAGATACCTGAGTCGATCAATTCCTGTAAGTTCACAGTTCAGCAGCCCTTTTCAGAGACCTTGTAAAACTTCCCTTCAACTGAAGCTTTCTCCAAAGTTTCTAACCATTCTTAGACCTTCTTTTCTGGTCTTTTTCTAATTTATGATCTCTTCCTCTTGTGCAACTAGTACCTTCTTATTATCTCAAGCAAAACCAGGCAGCTGCTTTTTGTTGTGGTTTCTTTGGCTCTTCGGAAAAAGATAATTGTTTCAGTCTCTTATTTTTGTAATGTCTTCCATAAGTGCACCTTTCTTTTGATAACCATTTCAGTTCATTGTAATAAAATGCTGAAAGTGTCAAATGCTCATATCAACACAAGCTTTTTTTAACATTTTTTTTAAAGATACATATAAAAAGCATGGAGAGATTCAATAGGATTTTGAATTGTCTAAGTTAGAAGGGTTAATTAATTACATTTGTATAGGCAGTTTTTGGTTAATAACCACTCATTTTGTGATCTTTCAAAGTTGTGACAATGCTGAACAAGTGGTTCTTATGATCAGTTCTCAAAGTTCTAGCTATTATACCGTTTCCCCGAAAATAAGACCTAACCGTAAAATAAATCCTAGCATGATTTTTCAGGATGCTCATAATATAAGCACTCAAAAATAAACCCCAGTAAAGATCATCAGCCAGGCAGATGCAATTGGTGCCATATTTCCCCCAAAATAAGACCTAACTGGAAAATAAGACCTAATGTGTCTTTTGGAGCAAAAATTAATGTAAGACCTGGTCTTATTTTTGGAGAAACATGGTAATATCCCCACAGTCCAGGGTTGCAATGCAGGCATTTGGCAACTGGCTTATATGATGGTTGCAGCATCCTGCAGTCATGTGATCATGATCAAGCCCTTCTGGCTTCCTGTAAGCAAAGTTCAGTGGGGAAGCCTGCAGGAAAGATTGCAAGTCGCTCCTGCTGCTTTTTCTCCTTGGGGAGCTACCTACGGAATATGAGATCCCAGAAATCTCATACTCCATAGTGCAGCACCCCCTCTCTAGCCCCCACACACTCACATAGTGCTGCAGCAACCCCTACCTCATCTACAGGGACTCATTACAGCAACCCCTTGCCTCATTTCATAGCATGCACCTGCCCACTGGATTGTTTGCAAGCCACCCAGGACTCATGACTTCCAGCCAGCTTCTCCAGTGACTCTGCCTGTGAGAAGCTGCCAGGAAGTTGCAAGTCACAATCACATGAGGTCTTTGTTTAATGACCCACAATTTTTATTTAACGGCAGTGGGAAATGCCAAAGTTGCCATCACCAAGTGATATGGTCTCGTGAGATTGCACTTCATGACTGCACCACTTAGTGATGAAAAAATTCCAGTCCAAATTACTATCATGATGTTAGGATTACCCATAAAATAACAAGATCAAAAATGGGAAAAAATCAGTATTGGTTCTCAGTCTACTCTAAATTTAGTTTCGTGTTCTTGTTTAGAATATATATTTCCTCTGTGTGAATGAAATGGACAAATAAAGAACCCCTAACTACCAATCACCATTTTACATAACTTTTGGAAAAAAAATACCAAAAAAACTGGTGCCCTAAGATACAGTTTAAGCCATTTGTGTAGGAACTATCATCTCTGCATAGGACATAGAAAAGTCTTTGTTGCAACAGCAAGAAATTGTAGCATTTCAAACTTCAGCTTTTTTTCTACGTTCTTAAACTTGTAAGACTCATCTCTTACATCAACTTTCGAATATAGCATGGAAGTACTAAAAATAAAAGAATCAAGGTATTTATTGTACTTTTTTACTGGTCTTTTTGTTGAGAGTATCTGGCAAACATCACATTACTTTGTTTTAAAAAAAATTCTTGAAAATATTTTTCTAGGTGAAATAATACGAGGGAAATTCAGAAAAAAACCCTCTGTTTGGTTATCAATGACAGACAATCACAGATACAAAACTTTTATTATATACATTAGAAAACTACAACATTACATTACTTTTTGACATAATTGCCATTCAAATTGAGGCACTT
>JANHFO010002596.1:415768-427979 GCA_032468095.1 Pareas carinatus
TGAAAATAAGACCTAGTGCATCTTTGGGAGCAAAAATTAATATAAGACAGTGTCTTATTTTCGGGGAAACACGATATTACTCTCATCTTTTGTTTTGTAACTCTGCTAACTCTGATCTAAATACTCATTACAACAGCCCTGTAAAGTTGACCAATGATATTTACGCCCAGTTGGCAAATTTTATTTTTTCGACAAGAATACAGGCGTTCATCGTAGAACAACAAAATAATAGACCTGTTATTATTACATCGCCTGCCCAGTTGAAAGAAATCTCAGTGAATTCATGAAGTCTGAAGTGCTGCTTGAACTGTACACAAACGACAAACGACATTTTTCAGTGCTTAGACCCCCATAGACTGATTCTTCCCCATGAATTATTTTGACAGAAAGAGGAAGGGGTATTCTAAGACCCCGGCTTCATGCTAGTGGCTCCTTTCCTGGTTCACGGTCTCCTTGGGACACACAAATAGGCACCAGAGGCAGGAGACTCTTACCAACAGGTGCTGTCTATTTCCTTCGCGGGACATTTGCTGACCAAAGAAACTCAAGATTCCTGCAGGAAATTGGGGCGTCGAAGTGGGAGAGAGAAGAGAGGCAATTCCAACGTGGGCTGGGCTTCCTGGGCAAGAGAACCGCTTTCGTTTTTCTTCCTCGGTTTTGGGGATTTTCCACGCTGGAATTTCCAAGGACCGTTTTTTCTCTCACAGACCCACTCCCCTTCTTCGTCCCCTCCTGCCCTCCCCCGTCCCTTCTCTTTATAAAAAGAAAGCGATGGGGGTCCGGCACACACCGGTTTCTCTTTCATGGTGCAGTGGGTCCTTCTTGGAGCTCCTGGGCAAGACAATTTCGGGACCGTCCTTCTTTAACCCGCTCAGGTTTTGCATCCCCCGGACGCGATGGCACGAGAGACTTCAGCGCTGCTTTTGCTCCTTCTGACATTCACAACGGGTAAGTGTGGCGCTTGTTGCTGGCGCCGTGGAGGGAAGCTGTGTCTTTCATTTTTCATTATTCAGCGTTCGAAATAAAAATAAACAGAGGATAGACAGCAAAGAAGTTTTTACAGGAAAGAAAGGGAGGCTCTTAAAAACGTTCAGAGAATGTATTTGCTCCAAGATATATTTGTTTTTTAAAAAAGGAGGGTGGGTCATTTGATAAATGTCCTTATAAATCTTTCAAATCTGCATGCGTAAAGAGGTTTTTTTTAAAAAAAAATGAGGATGCAATCTAAGCAGACTTGCTGTAAGCAAATCCCACTGAGTGCTATTGGGTTTACTTCCAAGCAAGCAGGCATAAACCTTGTGCTGTTAACAGACACACATTCACGTGGATTCAGAAATAATACTGCAGCCTGTTGAACTTCAGTATAACACCTAGTGGATTCAGCAAGAAGTTTTCCTAACTGAGTGCATGGATGGGATTGTGATTCTTAATTTGTAGACGATGCCGTCTTCTTTACACATTAAGTGGAAGGTTAAATTATATAATAACTCTGTCTAATGATGTACTTAAGCAAGCGTCTTTTAAACTAAATTCTTACCCTGAAGGGCTGTAATTTGAGCATTATTTAGATTGTCAATTCGATGGTTGGTAGTTCTAATTAATTGGTCTGAAAATTTGAACTTTAGGCTGTAAAGCAGTGCTGTATGCACATATTGGGGTTCAGTCTTCATCCTACTTAATTTAGATCCCAATTACGACCCAAACTCATCAGAATAAATAGCTATGTGCATATCTATTTAGGAATGGTTCCACTGCATTCAGTAGATCTTCCAGATCGGAGGTTATAAGATTGCAATCTTAGACATGTTATTAATTTTCCAGCCTGGGCCCAGAATGCGAGATTAGTATCACCATGACTACAGATCCGGATAACAATCCCTAGTCACTTTTTTCTGTATGCTGCATCAGAGTGGTTTCACATTCAAATCGATGATATTTGTTGCTTCAATGCTGATTTGTAAATTGAAAATTCAAACATTCACTTTAAAACATGATTCTAATCCCAACAGTGTTATGGAAATAGAAATCTCACCACTGTTGTAAAATATTGTTGATAGAAGTATATACATTACAGTGGAATAAAAAGTTATTATTTATTTCATTCCATTTAAGTGCTGCCCAGCTCCAAACCAGCTCTGGGCAGCTGACTTTATACTAAGTATTTATTATACTAGCTATGCTTTTGTTTGTATGGATCTTCATCATTCTGTTGTCAATCAATTCTTTTTGCCTTGACACCTGCTTATATACATTTCCACTCTGCTTTTGTCTCCTGTATCTAGAAGCAGGTCTTTCAAAATTGAGTTTGACCCATTTGGATAAATGTTTGGTAATAAACAACAGGAAGATAAATATTTACCTGTAACACTCCATCTATATATCCTGAATGTGCTTCCTTCTCTCTTGTTTCAGCTAAAGCATTTGGAATAAAAGACATTGTGCCAGGTCACAAAGTTGTTGCACAAATTGGACAAAGGCTTGCCCTGAGCTGTCACACAACTGGTTGTAAATCCCCATACTTCTCCTGGAGAACCCAGTTAGACTATCCATTAGGTGGGAAACTGCACAATCAAGGAAACAGTTCCATTTTAACCATCCAGTCTGTTGGATTTCAACACGAGCATCAATATGTCTGTACTGCTGGTTGCAAGCTGGGTGAATCGTCCAAAGAAAAAGCAGTCATGGTTGACATTTACTGTAAGTAGCTAAAGTAGTAATTAGATATGGTGCATCTAACTCTCACAATATACCTGTAGTTTCCAAACATATAGAATTTAAGTAGCTAATTGATCTGCAGATAGGAATGGTTCTTGCAGGTGATTTGATATTTTTTCCTAAAGACTATTTGTGTTAAACGTTAGAAGCTGAACGGAGAAAGTGTTGCATCTTTTTGTTGAAATTAAAGCTTACAACACATAATGTTGTAGGTATTTGAAAAGATGAGTATATATAGCAAGGGTAAAAAAAGAGCCAGATTGGTCTATTAGTTGAAGCACCTGGCTAGAAAGAGGGAGACCATGCGTTCTGGTCCTCTCTTAGCCTTCAAAGCCAGCTGAGTGACCTTGGGCCAATCACCAGGAGCCGGTGGGTTTTAGTTCTGTTTTAGGCATGAAAGCCAGGATTGTTGTTGTGGGGAAAATAAAATGAGAAAGGGGTGTTGGATATGATCACTGCCTTAATTGTCAAAATAATAAAGGCAGGATACGAATAAATAATAATATTTAACAGAACAGAAGTGCACTGTCAGTCTGAGTCCATAAAGACAAAATACAGTCAAGGCCAACCATAATCAAAATTTCAACCATTACAATGCTAGTGCATCCAACTCAAAAAACTAGGTTTTCAAGAACTTATGAAAGGTGAGGAAAGTCAAGGCAGTTGCCATCCATATCTTGGTGTGTGTTTGTGTGTGTGTGAGCTTGTGTGTGTGCACGCATCATTCCAGAGAGCATGTGCTAGGACAGACAAGTCACATTTCCTGTATTCAATCAGATGACACTGCTTAATAGTAGAAGGAACCTTCAGCAGGCAAACCTTATAAGATCTTATGGGACAGATGGAAACAACTGGAGACTATTTGTGACCAGAGCATTTGGGCCTATTTTAATTGAAATTCTGAAGCTGCCTTTCAGGCAGTTACTCCCTAATAATCCTAAAGGTCAAGTTTATAGACAATGAAAAATGTTGTGGAGGGCACACACACAAGGAATACAGGTTAATTGGAATCTGTATTACAAACAAAGACTTGGGTCTATGCCTTTCTATAAACATCTATAAAATCTGAATGCTCCTAAACTGGAAAACAATACTGTGTATTTACTCTTAGCTTATTTTACTAGAAAGTAAAAGCAGCTTTTTTTGCCAGTGCACCAAATTAAAATTGTTTACTGAAATGGGGTAGCAGCACAATGAAACTGAAGGCAGGGTCCTCCTTTTCTCTTCCCCGGTTATGGATCTTCTTCATGTGCTGAGATGCCTTGTAGAATGCTGATTCTTTTAGAGTTTATAAATCAAGCAACAAGATCTGCATGTAAAATGTTCTGCCATGTTATTGGTTCAGATGCCATCAGCGGGGAAGCAACTTGTATCCAAAATATGAGAACTAAGTAATTGTGAAGAGAAGGTTGACACAGAAATTCCAGCTTGATTTTGGCTACTAAAAACCTACCTCTGATAATGATTTCTTGGTTTCTTCTTTTAGCATTCCCTGGCGATCCGGTTATTGAGCTCAAAAGTCCTCTCATTCTTGGGCAACCTGCTTCTGTCACCTGTAGTGTTCCCAAGGTCTATCCTTCTGAGCAGTTGATGATCACTTTGCTGAAAGGAAAATTAACTACTGAAAAAGAGTTTTTTCAAGACCCTCACACAAAATCATTACAGACCAAGAACTTGAAGATTGAGTTTATTCCTACCGAGGAAGATTTTGGGAAAGAGATCATATGCAAAGCTGAGTTGCTGATAGAGGAAATGGCTTTGAAGTCCAGGCAGTCTACACATACGATGGAAATAAATTGTAAGTATGTTGATGGAATAAAGACTCAAGCACAATAGGTTGAACTGATTTTAGGAGGACATAAATAGGAATCTTAAAACAATTGGGGCAAGCCATGCCAAATGAGCAGTTCTAGTTTATGCTTTTATTTTGTAAGCTGATTAAAGTACTTTCCCCATCTGATTAATATTTGTACTTTACTCTAAACATTTTTAATAGAGGAAAAATCCAACAGTTAATAAGACAGCTATGAAATTTTCAATGTTCAGCAGATGATCCCCAAGCCCTTCCCGTTTGGGGCATTTACTGTAGTAAATTTGCAATTTACTAATTTAACTTGGCTATCCTTTGCTTTCCTTAAGATGGCCCACGGAATACTCAAATCGTGGCATTTCCAGGCAACACCATACTAGAAGGAGAAGCACTGACACTTACCTGCCTGACTGAAAGTCATCCTCAGGCTAGCTTTGCCTGGAAGAAGCAGCTTCCTGATGGAATTGTTCAGAATATTACAAAAAAGTACAACCTCTCTATCTCAAATCCCAAGGCCTCTGACTCAGGAACCTATATTTGTGAAGTCACCAATGAAGTTACCAATGAAGTGGAAAGAACATCACTATATATTTCTGTACAAGGTATTAAATTCCTGGGAATGAAGACTGTGTCCTCACTATTACTGCCCTTACAAAGCATGGGTTTCACCTTTTCCTCTGCAACAATCTTGTATCACCAATCATTATAGCCAGCCTCATTTTAATTATGAAGGGGTCAGATAATAGCTACTTATTTAATGTTGCAAGAGAAAAATATTTATTGGTCAACCTATTCTTATTCATAGAATACTTATTATAGGTAGAAATAATTTGCAAATCAGAGTTTGGAATCCCTAGATTTAATGTACGAATACATTTTACAATATTTGTTGTGGGTCGTTTTGAGAGCCTTTAATATCAGTAATAAACTACATAATAGGAGAGTGTGTGGCCATTAAGCATCTCTAAATGTTCTAGCAGTTCTTAGAAAGCTTTCCTGTTGAGAATTAGGGTGAGGCTGAAGGAAGAAATGAAAAGACTATCTTCCCTCACTCACGTGATTTCAGTGTTAATGCTAAATATTTACTAGCTAAAGTCTGAATGCCAAATATTTGCATTCAGATAAGCAAAAAACTTGCAAGGTTTTTTAATCTCAGATGCTTGAACATTCAGAATGAAAATAAACAATGTTAACCATCATATATACTTCCATCATGTATTTTGCTCTTATATTTGTCAAGAGTAGAGTACCTTCTTTAAACAATTATTAACAGAAGTTCATATTTTCATTTCTTTAACTTCATTCTTTTCAACAGCTGCTTCAATATTAACCACCCCATCTGAAACAACAAAATTAACCACCCCATCTGGAACAACATTAACCACCCCATCTGAAACAACAACATTAACCACCCCATCTGAAACAACAGCTTCGTTTATATCAGATGCGACATTAGAAACTACAACATCGGTTACATTTCGTGCAACACTGAAAACCTTTATGTCTACTACATCAGAAATAGCAGCATCAGAATTGATGACAACGTTTACATCACATACAGCACCAAAAATGATTACCTCTGAGACATCACATGCCGCACTGAAAAATCATACCACTATGTACCTGGTGGATGCTTCCAGTGATGACAGAAATAATACAGAAGAGATCATAATAATCGGTATATATTTTTCAGCCTTTGAACCATATAATGATGCTGCACTAATACTGCTAGCAGATTGCATTGCTTTAACACTCCATGTTTATTAGGTAGCAGTCTCCAAAAGATAACTGGGATCAGTTCTTCCTTTCCCTTGTTAGGACTTCTGCAGTATTAAAAGACATTGCTCAGACAGCAAACTAGCTGTTGTCCTTGACTTACAACCACAATTGAGCCCCAAATTTCTGTTGCTAAGCAAGACAGTTAAGTGAATTTTACCCCATTTTATGAATTTTTTTTGCCACCGTTTTTAAGTGAATCGTTGCAATTGTTAAGTTAGTAACACGGTTGTTAAGTGAAGGGGACTTCCTCATTGACTTGGCTTGTCAGAAGGTCACAAAACGTGGTCACATGATCCTGGAACACTGCAACCACCATAAATACATGCCAGTTTCCAAGTGTTCACATTTTGATCATGTGACCATGAGGATGCTGCAAGAGTCGTAAATGTGAAAAACGGTCATAAGTCTCTTTTTTTCCCAATGCTGTTGTAACTTTGAATGGTCACTAAAAATGGCTGTAAGTCGAGGACGACCTTATAAAGAAATTAAAAGAGGAAAATATCAATGAAGAAAAAAGATCAGAAATGCAGTGTTTTCACTGGGTCCAATACTTCAGCCATTTCATTATTCTCTTACGTTCCCTTTCACTCATATTTCACTCTTAGCTAAAGTTGGTTAACTTTCCACATTAATCTGTAGGGTAGCTTAACTCAGACTACTTGATATTTGAACTTTAATTCCCAGAATTCTCCAGACAGCATGGCTACTGTAGAAAATTCTGGGTGTTGAAATCCATGCATTTGGAAACTTGCAAGACTTAAGAAGGGTATCTTAAGGGATTGCTGGGAATGATGATATCTCTCCCCACCCTCCTCAAAAAATGTGTACTTCTGTATCAGGACCCTTCGTCCATGAATGTGACATTTAGCTATATAAAAACATTGGTATGAAGGGGGCTGAAATTTGTATGGTTTGTAAAAAAAATGTCAGCCCCAGAAGGAAAGAAAAGAGAGGTAATGTTAAATCTAAAAACAAACATTTGGTATTGAAATGTTCAGATAGCAGTGCCAATGGCCGTTGTTGTCATCTTATACTGATATGTCTGTTTGTTTCATTTTCAGCCAGAGTTGAAGAACTGGATTACGTGACTCCTGTAATCATCGTTGTTTCTTGTTTAGCAACAGTAGCAGGTCCCACAGCTGCCATATTTATTTACATTTTTAGAAAGATGAAGATAAATGGATCCTACAGTCTTGCGGATTCGCTTAAACCGAACATTTAAGTCCATTAACCAGAAGTAACTAGACAGTTTTGCAAGTTTACCAACTAGATGATATTGGAATTTGCTCAGAAACTTTGGTGATCTTTCTCATCACAACTCGGTGTGAGAGGAATTGAGCTGATGTGGTTTGGAAAGGATGCAAACCAAAATCAGGCCTTTTCATGAAAACCAATCACCTGGATACAGACTCCGTCTCCACTCAGTGTCTCCAGCCATAAAGTGCTTTGTGGCCTTGGACTAATTTATAGATATGTCTCTAAACTATATTTCTATTTTACAATATCAACTTTCATGTGCAATATGAGACAAACGAAACCTGCCTTTCATTTGATAGTGCTGGACTACCTACATATCCAACAAAGTGGTTACTTGTGAGAATAAGGCATAGTGCAATAGTTTGGGTTATCCAGAGATCCTTATAAAGTAGAAGCAAGTCATAACAATATGAACAAGCTATCAATAGAAGAAAAGTAGTATTGCAGTGTAGCATTGATGATGTTACCTAGTTGGGTAATGAAATGTCTGAAAGAAAACAAGCACACAGAGCACCAAGGACCCTACATGGACAACTTAGTTCTGTGAATATAAATAGAAGTACTATTTGCTAGCATTAGGAAAGGTGTTGCTTTGTTTTGCCAAATTCCTATGAAGTTCTACTTGCAAATTGTTTATGTCATCCCTGGATGAGTTTACCATGTCTGTGATCTCCCACCATGATTTTACTTCAACAGTTAAATCTCTTTGCCTTCTTGCAAAGTGACACACCGCTTGGATATTTAATTTTGTTTTCTTTATTGCTCTTGTATTTTGGTGTGGGGATTTTATTGTGCCAGTCAATTCTCAACAAAGGAGTGATTTTGTCCTTTGTTCTAGAAGATAGGTCATGTCCAAACTATTTTCAAAGGACTGGACAAAAGAAACTTATGTAAATATGCTGTAAGCCATATTAAATATTCCTTGTAAATAATGTATAATATTGTGAACATATGTATTATACAGAGATGGAATACAATTGAGTAAATCTAAATAGATGTATGTATTTTGTATATATTACTTTTAACCTGCAAGTAGCAAATGCCAAATTATTCACTACTACTTGTGATATCCTGAAGGTTTTCTTTTCAGAATGGGCTTAATCCTAGTGGAGCTAAGATTTTAAAGAACTACTGACCTAATCAAGGAGTTTTAACAATGTATTTAATTCTTGAAATTGGTTGAATTTAGAAAGTGCTTACATTTGATGGTTTGTTTCTGTATAAGTAGATGCTCACACCCTCATGTTTGCAATGGTACAAACAGTGGGAAGGATAGAGTACATATAATATACGGTTTTAAAGCTCTACACAATAGTGGGAGTTAATATTCTTTGAGAAATATTAGGAAATTTGAAAGAAGACCATAGGACCCAGGATGATGCAGTGGTTAAAAGCAGCACTGTCGGCTATGTCTGCTGACTGCCATCTGCCATTAGCCATCAAGAGTTCAGCAGTTCGATTCTCACTGGCTCAAGGTTGACTCAGCCTTCCATCCTTTCGAGGTCAGTAAAATGAGGACCCAGATTGTTGGGGGCAATATGCTGACTGTGCAAACCACTTAGAGAGTACTGTAAAGCAACGTTAAGCGGTATATAAGTCTAAATAACAAACAAACAAACAAACAAATGATGTCTTTAGCATCCTTGATTAAATGAAGAATAAAATAGACAGATGAACCCAGATCTCTTTGCTACCACTATGCACAGATTAAGATCACTTGGGCAGGGCTATGTAGTGGCTTGAATTAGGGATGGGGCATTCCAGAATTATTAAGAAACAACTCAGTTCAGATATTTTCTGTGAGAGAAAAACGGTGAAGACTGTGCCTCCTTAATAGTTTCCATATATATTTTATATAGGTTATTGTCTGCTTCAGTTTAGCAAGTTTTTTTCCTTAGGTAAAGGACAATAAATAAATTTGCTTGGAAGAATCAAAGCCTGTCTTACTTAGTTTTTGGAGTCTGATATCTATAACATCTTTGTAGACTAATGTTAGGAAATGGACATCAGCTCAAACCATCAAGTCAATGAGAAAAGATTTGGTTATTTTACAAGAAATTGTTTTTTTCTATTTTTGTTTCTTCTATTTTCCATACATCCTTAGGACAACAATAAGTCCAAAATCATTCATAGGAACTATGTTAATAAAAATCCAGTTTAGATTCATGGGTAATTATTCTGTCACACAATTAAAACAAATGACATTTGCTTAGTTTTTTTTTATTTCTGATGATAATTTTCATTCACTTACTCCCGCTAGAAGAAATTGTCAGCATTTTAAGGCTAATCAAGTACTCCATTTCAAACTATTTGCTTTATGGGAAAAATAGATTTTTTTTCATGGCTCTGCTCAGTAACAAAGCCCTTGATCAGTCTATTTACTGGATCCGAACAAGGGAAGGATTGTGTGAGAGCAGCACACATTTGTGGAGTTTCTAATCTCTTGATATTATCCTTCCCCCATTATTAAAATAGGTACAGCTATGGGAGGATTACAAAACTCACTCTTTGAGCCTGCTTCAGAAATGAATTTAAAATTCTTGTGTTATCAAGTGAAAGTGCTCGCCAGAATTATTTCTAAGAGGTAAAATGTAGATTGAAAAGTGCAGCTAGCAATAACCAGGAAAAAAAATTTAATCCATCCACATGGAATTCTGAGTAATGAATAATGTGGCTCTTGTCAATACAACCTTTCTTACCTAGCAATTATTTGTAGCTAATTACTTCTAGGCATTACAGAAAATGTTGCAAGGGAAGACAGGTGTTTCATTTGCTCAGAAAGCTACATTGGTCAGGCAGTAGCAAAAGTCTGAAGAGACAAAGAGATGCCAGGTGCAGTAGAGGAGAAAGTTTGGCTTTCAAGTGTTGTTTTTAGAAGTAGGAAAAGTATATCAGAGAAAATAAGAGTTGAGGACAGCTCCATTATTTCAGTAGGCAGCTCTGTGGAATTCTGGAGCATGTCTGAAGACAAACACAAGGTTAGATTGTGAATTTTTGCAAGAGTATTAGATTCCTGGCTTCTTTTCCTCATTGTTATGGAGACAGTGACTCACTTTGGATTGACTGAATAGGTTTAACTTTATCTTTCTAGTTATTATTAGCTGACCTGTCCAGGTAACCAAGTCCTTGAGCCTTGGCTTATTTAGTCCTTTCTGGCTCTTTCAGTTTGCAAAGGTTAAAGTGACTCTTAACTCTTGACTCACTATAGATAGTATTCCACTTCAGCTTTGGTGACTTGAAGCCTACAATGAGAAGCTAGCTGCTTTAATCTGGGAGATAGTTGCTACCAATCGTCAAGCTCTAAACAATGTTTTAGGCAGAATTGTTGCTTTTCATTTGAATTGAATATGAATTTGAATTTATTTAAATTTCTATACCGTCCTTCTCCTCGAAGGGACTCAGGGCGGTGTAGAGCTATTAAAAGAGAAACATATCGAACACAATTTTAAAAATAATTAAAATACAATACAAACATGGTTTTTCCCTGCTAGTTAGACATTTGAGTTATCTTGCACCTGCTAATTTTGCTTCATTGCCACCTTCTGCTTCTTCATAATTTCGCATTCTTTCCTGAATGTCTTCACATTTTCTGCCCCAACAATGCATTTTCCCTTTTTATGCTTTGGTGGGATAGGCCAAGCTAATTTGACCATTGATGTACTTAGTTATGCCTTTGAAAAGTCCTGGACATGGTTAAACTATCCACTTACACTGTATTCATAATCCATAGTCAGACAAGCCTGACTTAGCAAGCTGTATCTCTAAAGGGCAACTGACTTTATTAGTGGGTTTTGGGCCACAAAAGTGCCCTTCAAAGACAGAGAATGTCAAAGGTGAGAATTTTTCTGGGGAAAAAGAAAATTCTGGACTACTTCAAGTAAGACTTCTTAACAGCACTTCGAAGTCTCTTGCAGGCAGCAACATCATTAAAATTTGGGACAAGGACAGTATTTAATATTCACTACATACTATATAAGAAGCACATGCAAAATTTAAGAGGTATAAAGAGGATGAGGGGGACAAAAAAGCAAATAATAATTTTCTCCTTACAGTTTTATATTTTTCTTAAGAGCTTTGGGCCTGAGTGTCCTCCTTCTTATATGTTTATATTTTTAAAGTGCAGACAAAGAAGTATTTGTTTTGAATATTTGAAGCAAATCACTTCCTGTTCCATTGGTTCTTTAGTCTAACGTACTTTTCTACTTGATCTACCTAGAGCATATATGTCAAACACAAGGCCCACGAGCCCCGTCCAGCCTGCGGCCTGTGTCAATCTGGCCCATAGGGCTACTCTGGAGATGGTGAGGAACTGGCCCTCACCATCTCAACTCTGATCCACCTGAGCCAGGAAGGCTTGTGGTGACCACAGATTGACCACTTGTGGACCTGGGGAGGCTGCTGGAATGCCCATGGTGACCATGGGGGGGGTGTCACGGACAGCTCAGGGGAACTGTGCCAGCTGCAGGAAGTCATGGAGCACGACTGGTCACAGTGAACATGGGGAGGAGATGGGAAACGTGGCTTGTGGTGACCATGGCAGCAGTCCAAGTGGCCTTTGATGAAATTGAGTTTGACACCCCTGATCTAGAGTATCAATAGACATAATAATAATAATAATAATAATAATAATAATAATAATAATAATAATAA
>JANHFO010002596.1:445253-455625 GCA_032468095.1 Pareas carinatus
TCTCTGTTTTCTCTCTAGAAATTGCGTAGTCTTCCCGGCCTATTCTCTCTCTGGTCACTGGGCGTTACAAACTCAGGCCGGGCTCATCTCTCTTTTCTCTCTAGAAATTGCGTCGGCTTCCCGGCCTTTTCTCTCGCGCCTCACTTGGAGTTACAAACTCAGGCCGGGCTCATCTCTCTTTTCTCTCCAGAAATTGTATACTCTGGCCGGCCTTATCTCCATCTGGTCACTGGGAGTTACAAACTCAGGCCGTGCTCCTCTCTCTTTTCTCTTTAGAAGTTCCATACTCTGGCCTGCCTTATCTCTCTCTACTCATTGGGAGTTGCAAACTGAGTTAGGACTCATCTCTCTTTTCTCTCTAGAAATTGCGTAGTCTTCCCGGCTTTTTCTCTCTCTTCTCATTGGGAGTTACAAACTGAGGTAGGACTCATCTCTCTTTTCCCTCTAGAAATTGCGTCGGCTTCCCGGCCTTTTCTCTCTCTCCTCACTGGGAGTTGTAAACTCAGGCCAGGCTCATCTCTCTTATCTCTCTAGAGGTTGTGTACTCTGCCCTGCCTTATAGCGCTCTGGTTAGTGGGAGTTGACAATTCAATCCAGGTTCATCCCTCTTTTGTCTCTAGAAGTTACATACTCTGGCTGATGTTATCTCTCTCTGCTCACTGGGAGTTGCAAACTCAGACCCGGCTCATCACCCTTTTCTTTCTAGAAATTATTTACTCTGGCATGCCTTATCTCTCTCTGCTCAATTGGAGTTTCAAACTCAGGCTGGGCTCATCTCTCTTTTCTCTCTAGAGGCTGCGTATTCTGCCCAGGGTTATCTGTCTCTGCTCACTGGGAGTTACAAACTTAGGCCGGGCTCCACTCTCTTTTCTCTCTAAAAGTTGTGTACTCTGCCCGGCCATGTCTCTCTCTGCATATTGGGAGTTGAAACTCAGGCAGAGCTCATCTCTCTTTTCTCTCTAGAAGTTCCATACTCTACCAGGCCATATCTCTCTCTGTATACTGGGAGTTGAGAATTCAAGCCAGGTTCATCTCTCTTTTCTCTCAAGAAGTTGCGTACTCTTCCTGGCCTTATCTCTCTCTGCTCACTGGAAGTTGAAAAGTCATCCCGGGCTCATCTCTTTTCTCTCTCTAGAGATTACATACTCTGGCCTGCCTTATGTCTCTCTGCTCAGCGGGAGTTGCAAACTCAGGCAGGGCTCATCTTTGTTTTCTTTCTAGAAGTTCCGTACGCTGCCCATCCTTCTCTCTCTTTGCTCCCTAGGCGTTTCAAACTCAGGCTAGTCTCATCACTCTTTTCCCTCTAAAAGTTGCATAGCTCAGGCCAGCCTGATCTCCCCTTCTGGAAGTGGCAGATTCAGACCGGCCTAATTTTCAGTTGGTCACAGGAGATTGCAAACTCAGGCTAGGTTGATTTTCTTTTGTGGATCGAGCAATCAAGCTGGCCTGATCTCCTGTTCTCTCGTTGGAGGTTGTAAAATGAGGCAGACCTCACCTCGATTTGTTCACCGGAGGCTGTAACCTGAGTCCACCTTCATTTTTCTTTCGTGATGGTGGTAGCTGACTCAGACTGACCTGATGTCTTATTCTTTGTTGGAGGTTGTAAAATGAGGCCGACTACATCTCTCTTTGCTTGCTGGAGGTTGCAATCTGAGACCAGCCTCACCTCCCTTTCATCAGTGGAGAGTGTAAAATCAGGCCGGCCTGATCTCCCCTTCTTCACCGGAGGTTGCAGATTCAGATCGGCCTGATCTCCACTTGATTGTTGCTGGTGGTTGCAAATTCAGATAGGCCTGGTCTCCACTTGGTCACTGCAGGTTGGAAAGTCAGGCTGACCTGATTTCCCCTTCTTCAGTTGAGGTTGCAAAATCAGATCAGTCTGATCTCTCTTGGTCGATGAACGTTGCAAACTCTGCCCGGAGTGCTCTCTCTTTCTTTCATGGAGAATGTGAAATGGGACCGGCTTCACATCTCTTTGCTCACTGGAAGTTGAAATCTGAGGTCAGCCTCATTTTTCTTTCGTCGATGGAGGTTGCAAGTTCAGGTCGGTCTGATCTCTCTTTCTTCAGTAAGTGTTACAGACTCAGACCGACCTGATCTCCAGTTGATCGCTGCTAGTTCCAAACTCAGACAAGCCTGATCTCTTGTTGGTCACTGGAGGTTGCAAAATTAGGCTGGCCTGATCTCGCTTTCAGTGATGGATATTGCAGAAACAGCCCGTGTGATCTCTCGTTCTTTCTTGGAGGTTGTAAAATGAGGCCGGTCTCACCTCTCTTTGCTCCCAGGAGGTTGAAATCTGAGTCCGGCCTCATTTTTCTTTCGTAGATGGAGGTTGCAAACGCAGACTGGCCTGATTTCTCATTGGTCACTGGAGGTTGGAAAGTCAGGCCAGCCTGACGGCCCATTGTTGGAGGCTGTAAAATGAGGTCCATCCCATCTCTCTTTGCATACTGGAAGTTGGGCCTCAACTCCCTTCCATCAGTGGAGATTGCAAATTAGGCAGGCCTGATTTTGTAATCTCAAGTGAAGGTTGAGCCTTCTTCACTGAGGGTTGCAGATTCAGACTGGCCTGATCTTCATTCTTCACTTGAGGTTGGCAACACAGAGTGGCCTGATCTATCTTTTGTCAGTGGAAGTTGCAGACTCATGCCAGCCTGATCTCCTATTTTTTGTTGTATAAGGAACTCCTTTAAGCCAGTGCTTAGAAATCATATAATTTCATTTTAATTAGGTAAGGAGTTCCTCTTGATGCGAAGGCCAGTAGTAACAAAAAAAAATAGTGTTCATGTTAAGTGTTATCTTCTTCCCTGGAGTAACATCAATACTAACAAGCTTGTAGCAAACCTTATTCGAAAAGCGTATAATGCAAGAAAGCCTCATTATCGGGAACAAGAATGAGATAAACTTTGTAGGTACAAAACAAGAAGGAGTGCGCAGAAGGAATATGTGTGCGAACCAAGCACAGGAGGAATGAACAGTTTGCAAAAAGGAATACGTGCAATTGAAAAAGTTTGTTACTTGTTTCCCCGTCATAAAGTGTATAAAGCTGAGAGCCATTTCTTCATGTGTGCCACTTCCTTTGAACATTGCCACTGGAGGAATGCTGGTCACCCACTTCTTGCTTAGCTAATGCAATAAAGTGTTGTTTTAATTCCTCCAACCTCATCTCGAGTATATGATTGAACTCATGATACTCGAGTGATCTTGAGGTTCCCTAGATGCTTGAAGGAACCTAACAATTGTAAGTTGTAAAATGAGGTTAACCTGATCACCACTAGGCTGTTGTGATGGAAGGCAGCTTTATGTTTCAACTTTCAGGCAAGTCTGACCTCCCCCTCCTCACCTGAGGTTGCAGAATCAGAATGGCCTCATCTCTGTTTCCTCACTGGAGGTTCCAATCTGAGGTCAACCTGATTGGTCTCTAGGTAGGTGAGTGGAGGTCCACCTATAGACTTGCGAAGTCAAGCTGGCTTGACCTCCGCATCATTGATGGAGGATGAAAATTCAGACAGGCCTTCCCTGGGTCACCTAAGGTTGTAGACACAGGCGGCCTGATCTCTCCTTCTTCACTGGAGTTTGCAGACTCATCTCTTTTTGCTCGCCGTAGGTTGCAATCTGAGGCCTGACTCACCTTCCTTCAATCCATGGAGGTTGCAAAGACAGGGTGGTCTGAATTCTGCTTGGACACTAAAGGTTTTTAACTCAGACTTACCTGGTTTATTGTTGATCACTGTAGGTTGCTATCTCCAACCGGCCTGATCTTACTCACTGAATGTTGCAACTGTAGGCTGGCCTGACTTCCTCTTGGCCCCTAGAGGGTGCAAACTGAGGACAGTCTTACCTTCCCTTGGTCCCAGGAGTTGCAAAGTCAGTTCAGCCTGATGTCCTTCTAGTTGTTGGAGATTACAAACTCTGTTCAGGTTGAACTCGCCCTGTTCACTGGACATTGCAATCTCTGGCTGGCCTGATCCACCCTTATTCAGTGAAGGTTGTAGGTCTGAGGCCCGCTTGATCTGCTCTAGGTTGCTGGGCTGGGGTGGGAACGTACCGTTAGCCTTGCAAAGTAAGTGGAAGAGTTTGTAAATTCAGACAGGACTGATCCCCACTTCTTCTCTGGAGGTTGCAAACTCAAGCCAGCCTTAACTTCCTTTGGCTGCTGGAGATTGCAAACTCCAATCAGCCTCATTCCCCTCCCCCCCCAGTGTTCACTGGACATTGCAACCTGAGGCTGTTCTGATCACCCTACAGCTGTTAGTATGCGCCACAGGACTTTTGTGCTGGTATGTAGGAGGAATCCAAAAAGTGCTCAAAGATCCATGCCTTTGTATTCAAATCAAGTTCCCAAGTTACATAAAAAGAGACAGTAGCAAAGCCATCTTGACTTTTTGCCCACCAGGCACCTTTGGCTACATCTGTGCTCCTATTCATTCAATGCACAAGCTTGTTTGCAGCAATCCAAATGGCCCTTTTGGGGAGAAAGAGTGATCCTTCAGATGTTGGATCCTAACAGCTTAGACCAGTATTGTTCAAACTTGACTATTTTAAGGCATGTGTGGACTTCAACTCCTAGAATTCAGCATGCTGGCTGAGGAAATCTCGGAGGTGAAGCCCACATATGTCTTAAAGTGATCAAGTTTGAAAAACACTCATAATCCAGCAAGACACTCATAATCTCTGTTCAAATTGTACTGATTTCCCATTTTATTCTGAGTCCAATTCAAAGCCTTTTAGCTATAAAATCTCTTCAAACCTTTGGATATCAGGTATCTATAAATTTTTCCATCTCTGGCATTGCTATGGGACGCCTGACAACAATAGAAAGTGCTTAGCGACCGTTCATAGACACAACCAGCCCCTCAAAATGTACTTACAGCCTGGTTCAGAAGTTCTGAAAATAAGAGGAAGAAGGAATTCACTGCCTTGTTATTTACAAAAATAATAAAGGTAGGATAAAAAAAAGATTAATCAATAAAAAGCTATTAAAATATTTCAGTCACTAGGCTGAGTGTTTTTAGGAAATAGCCACAATGTTTGACAGGACACCACAGTTTCTAGGTTTGGTCTATGCATGGCATTCAAGTCAGTGGCTATTTCCCAACTACACTCAGTCTAGTGACTGAAATATTTTGGCAATAATTGCCATCAAAACGAGGTGTCAGGAGATTAGAAGCAGGAGTTGACATGCAATGGATAATTTCAACAAGCAGGCAGTGGCATTGGAAGTATATTTGGCCAATGGAGTCACTCTTTAGGTTAACTTCCCCAAATCATCAAGCCTGGTCAGTTTTCACCTCTATAGTCACCATGCCCATCAAACAGGGACATCTTGAAGCCAAAGTTGTGGCTCCTGAATCAAATTCAGTTGCTTTTCAGTTATTTTGAACTGTTGGAAGTATTGACAATTGTCATGGCAACCACCAGCCAATGAGGTTAGGAGCCAGTAACGGCACATTAAAGTAATAGGTTTGATGTAGCCTGGATCTGAAATTTGAATAATAATAATAATAATAAATTGGTTGCCTTTAAATAAAGATCTAGTCTATCAATTGGTTAGTAAACTATTAAGGAGCTTGAGAGTCTCTTGGACTGCAGGGCGATCAAATCAGTCAGTCCTGGAAGGAATCTACCCTAACTGTTCATTAGAAGGACAAATGATGAAGCTGAGACTCAAATATTTTGACCATCTAATGAGAAGATAGGATTAATCATGATGGTGAAGGTCCCATGGTGCACCTTCTGCCCTGCAAGTATCCTCCCTGATTCACTGCTCAGCAATTTGAGAGAAGGACCAGGCTCACCAACAGCCGGAGCCAGTTTGGTCTAGTGATTAAGGCACCAAGCTAGAAAGCAGATTTTGAATTCAAGTCCTGGCTTAGCCATGAAAGTCAGCTGGGTGACTCCGGACTAGTCACTCTCAGCCCAACCCACCTGGCAGGGTTGTTGTTACAGAGAAAATAGGAGGAGGTAGATGTGTTGGGCAGGTTCTCTGCCTTGAGTTAGTATAGTTAAATAAATAAGAACAGCCAGCTCCTATCTTGATTTTTGCCTCAGAGAGCCCTGGTGGGTGATATGGGTCTCTCTTAAAGCTGCATCTCTTAAGAGGCTCCTCAACCCTTTTAACTGGAGGAGCCCCCCCACCCAAAGCAGAAAAGTGGGCACCCCCAACACAATTTCCTTTCTTTTATTATTGCTCGTCTTTGAGAGTGGGAGAAATGAAGCTCACACTCAGATTGCTGGAAATAACAAAGTGTTTTATTAAAACTTTTGCAAAAGTGGTGAATCTTGAAACATGCAAGCAAGCAAGACCACACCGGGTTACAGATCTCAGCCTATTTTATACATTCTTATCCCTGGCCGCTTGTCCATTCTCCCCAGATCTAGTTGATAGGCCCAGGTCAGTCACATGCTTATAGTAAAGTTAGGTAAGCCCTCATCACCACCCAAACTTTCTAGGCACATAATAGCCCTGTCATCTCATCCCTCTGGTATTCCCTTACCAGTTTATCTGTACACCGTGGTACTGGTACTTATCTCAAACCAGAAGCTGTTTGTGTCATCGCCTAGCAGAGTTCATGCATTGGCCAAACATGGCTGTGCTTTGGAACTGTAGTAGTGTGGTTTTATATACTAACTCTAGGTAGTTTGAACAAAGAATAAACATTTATATAATCTATAAGATATGTTATCCATAAGCTATATGTTAGTTTGCATTATGGAAAATTACAAATTATAATATTGCATCTCATAAGGGTGACTTCTTAAGGACTCTTTCTTCTTCCTCATTTCTGGGGACAGGAGTGCATCTGGTGGTCTTTCTCTTAATGTAATACAAAGAAAATTACCTTGCAGTTTCTTACATGCTGTGTTTCCATCCTGGATGTTGTATTTTCCAAAAATGGAACTAACTAACACTCCAGCTGATGAGATGCAGCAAAATTGTTTTGAATAGTCTGATGGTTCTAGCCTCTAGAGATTGCCAGACTCCCAGATTTTGGTTTTTTTTTTAAGTGTAAGCGTGCATTAACTGTAGGATGGCAGACATCGAGAAGGTACCAGTTAAATTCTGGCTTGCTTTAGCACTTGGGGTGGTTTGCACTAATCTTAATCAGTCCCTCCTCTTTCTATCCCCGGTTATGGCGTTCATTGCACCTTTGATCTCAGGACCTGATCAGACAAGATGGCTGGCAATTCCTCTCAATCTATGCCATCTTTTTAAAGGAAGAAGGGAAAAGAAATGTACCTCTTTTAACTATGTTTGCTTGTCTGAGAGGGGTACATGCAGCGAAACCAGTTTGGCTCCAAATAAAGGAGTTTAGATTATGACAACGGAGCTTTGCTTTCAAAGCAATATTTATTTTTAACCTGTTTCTACCACTCTCCTTGAGGTCACTGGAATTTTGGGATTTTGAAATTAATAGCCTGTCTTCCCCCCTCCCTTCCCTTCTTGTATTTTTACAAAGAAGGCAGCAAACATATCCAACATGCCTTCCTCCTCCTCTTTTTCTCACAACCACCATCCTGTATGGTAAATTGGGCTGAGAGAGAGGGACTAGCCCAAGGTCACCCAGCTGGCTTTCATAGCTAAGACGGGACTGGAACTCACCGTCTTCTGCTTTATAGTCTGATGCCTTAACCACTAGACTAAATTGACTCCAAATGGAAAACAGTAGAAGCTTCCTTCCTCCCTTTCTCCTCAGCAAAATTAAATTACATTGAATTTAATTTGAACCCAAGAATGTTGCAATTAAGGTCAGAATTATTTTCTGGGCTGATAAGAAGATAGGAAATCGCCAAAACTGGCATTTCTAAACCCAGATCTGGTCGGTCTGTTTGTTCAGTTTAAAAACTACAATTCAGTTTAGATCCTCTTCCTAATTGATATCATTTACATTATTCTGAACATGTTTTCTGAACAGTTTTTATCCCACAGCTATAATTGCACTTAACAATGAGCTTAAGGGCCATCATCAGTGAGCTGCTGGACAGTAATGCTTGTGTGGATACTTGTGTGTTTTAGGGGGTGGAGTTTTTTGGTGTGTGTGTGTGTGTGTGTGTGTTGGGTCTGGTCTGGGTGTTATGTGAATTTTGTTGTATGTGTATACTGCGTATATTTGTACAATGACAATAAAGTAATACATTAAATTAAAAATTACATCATTGAAGGGGTCATTTTGTCAAAGAGAGAAGGTGAATGGTGAAAAAAACATCGGTGCCCTTGTGATGCAAATACCATCAGTTGCCTTGACAGCTTTGGAAACAACAGAATAACAGAGTTGGAAGGGACCTTGGAGGTCATCTAGTGCAACCCCCTGCTCAAGCAGGATACCCTACCATTCCAGACAAATGGCTGCAGGGTCTCTTCCTAAAAAGCTCCAGTGATGGAGTAACCACAATGTCTCAAGGCAAGCCCTTTCACTGGTTAATTGTTCTCACTCTTAGGAAATTTCTCCTATTTTGTCCATTGTTTGCGGGAAGGCTGAAGTCCAAATTAAAATGTTGAATTTTAGGCCTGATTCTTTTAATCAGTCAATTCTTTTCTATCACATAAGCCTCCAATAGCCTTTGGGCTGAGGCAAGATATAAGCCCAATGAATAAGTAAATTTATTTATTATTAATTTAAGGAAGTGCTTTATTCAAACATTCCAGTGGGTGAAGTGCAACACATTTATACAGACATTTAAAGAAAAACAAACCAAAATAAACAACACCATCCCACCAAGAGCAATAACTAGAGATTTGTATTTAGCAATCCGATTCCTTGGCACTCAATAATATGGGCATCCTTGGAAGATTCTTCATCTTCTGTTTTTGTCACTGTAAACTTAGCCTGCAAGCAAACAAACAAACGCTGTCTAAAATAGTTCTTCACATAAACTGAACTTCAGGCAAAGTGCAACACACACACAAAAATAAAAAATTATAAATCCAGGTAGTCCTCCCTTAGTGACTGCAATTGGGACCAGCAACTTCTACATTAAGGAAAAAATCATGTAACTGCATTTGACTTCCATCAGGTTCTGCTAACAGTCATTGAGCAAAATGCCACGATGGGTCATTAAATGGAACATCACATGACTTCCTGCCAGCTCCCACATTGAATCTTCTTGTCAGAAGCCAGCTCTGAAGGTCACAAATGGTGACCATGTTGATTATGGGATGCTGTGACCATCATAAATGCGCAATGGTTATGAAGTGCCAAATTGTAATCACATGATCGCAGGGACGCGGTGATGGCCGTAAGTTAAAGGACTGGTCATAATTCTACTTTTTCAGCACTATCATTAAGTTTAAATGGTTGCTGAACAAGGTAAGTGAGGACTACCTGTAAGGTGATATTTCTTAATATTGTAATGTAAACAAGCACCAGTTGAATTTCCCCAAAGAGAACATTTTGAAGTCAGAATGCCATCCCTTAAAAGACTATATATCAGTGGCCCCCAACCTTTTGTGCACTGGGGACTGGTTCCATGGAGAAAGGTTTTTCCATAGCTTGGAGGGAGCATGATTTTGCATGCTGCCTGCATCTCACAAATGGGGCTTGCCTTGTCTGCGCAGACTGGTTGCTGGCATGCTGCGGATCGATGCTGGTCCATGTACCAGGTGTTAGGGACCCCTGCTATATTTCATGTGTGCTACTACTACCGATATTCAGGGAAATGTTACTGAGAAAATGCACTGGAAAAGGGAGACTCAAATGGCCATTTCTAGCTTCTTAGCTCTCATCACTGAGTCATACCCTTTGAGATTCAAACCTGGGCCGTTTTACTTACTAGGCTATTATCTTAGCCACTAGGCCACAAGTTTCCCTTTTACTAGCTATGTCCAGGAAGTGTTAAAGTCATTTTTTTAAAAGGGCGACACCTGGTGGCCCCTGAAATGTGAAACAGTAATTTAATTCCCGTATTCAGGGACCACCAGGCGTCGTCCTTTACAAAAAATGATTTAGGGAAATTTCAAATTTGTATCCTTCTGACAAGGAGTCACTGTACAAAATGTGGATGGATAAAAATTAAATCTTCAGGCAGATTACTCCATAATCTAGCCAGCAGGCAAGGCAAGGCAACTAATCTCAAATAGTAACTCTGGGGGACAGTAAGGCTTTAGAGAATAAAAGCTGCAAATTGTTATGGATCCTATCTTAGGCTCAATATGTTGAAAGTAATTGCCATTCTTTTCTAAACACGTGGAATTGTGAAGGGCATCATCACATCCTTTGATTCATAGTAAACCATCCAGTGCCAGCCCTTTTTTCAGTAGAGATCATGCCACTGCTGGCCTGACTGACAGATTTGGAAAATCAACTGATCCACAAAGGTCCCTGGCCAAGGGGAAACTGAGGGTTTTTTTAAACAAATTTTTAATTAGGGTTTT
>JANHFO010002596.1:455725-471223 GCA_032468095.1 Pareas carinatus
TTTGATGTTTTTTATATGGCTGTGCACCGCCCTGAATCCCTTCGGGGAGAAGGGCGGTATAAAAATTCAATAAAATAAAATAAATAAATAAAGAAAGAAAACTGGTACTCACTTTTGTCAGCAGTTCCGCAAAATGTATCGCGGTTTCTGTATGCAGTGTAATTGGTCCAGTTTTTATTCTCGATTTCCCATTTGCCAAAGCCATGAAAATGATCAACTGGAAGGGATCAAAAACAAACCAGCATTATGAATGCCTAAAGGGATACAATGCTCTCTGATATAAAAGAAGAAAAAAGACACATTCTTTGACTGACTGGAATATCTTTTTATGGGACGCTTTTCTCTCTAGATCTCTTTGCTTGCACCATTCAGACTGATCCGAGTTGATTACAAACAGTCAAGTCACTGAAAAATGTATGGTTGTAATCCTCAACACATAATTAGGGAGTAAGTGCCACTGAAGGTAAAGCTATTTATAAAGTAACCTTATTGGGTATTATTATTTCATAAAATGCATGAGTCAGAAAAGATTCTACGAGACTCTTTGATTTTTTGCCTCAATAGATTAATATGTTTGTCCTCTTACAACTTTCCTTATTGTAAAATGCAGGCAGTCCTCGACTTATAACAGTTCATTTAGTGACCAAAGTTACAACGGCACTGAAAAAAGCGACTTACGACCATTTTTCACACTTATGACATTCAGGTGCTTGACAACTGGTTCATATTTGTAACGGCTGCAATGTCCTGGGGTCATATGATCATCTTTTATGACCTTCTGACAATCCAAGTCAATAGGGAAGCCAGATTCATTTTAACAGCCATGTTACTAATTTAACAAATTGCAGTGATTCTCTTAAGAAATGTGGCAAGAAAAGTCATAAAAGGTGGTAAAACTCAACACATTTCTCACTTAGCAATGTATTTTCTGGGCTCAATTGTGGTCATAAGGAGCGCCTGTACACTCAATCTGCAACTTTTTCCAGTTTCACACAAGGCTCTGATGCTCTGGAAAGATTCGGGATCTCCAGGTTAATTTTTTTAGCATGTTGCTTTATTATTGTTGCTAGTTAAACAGAGCCACGTTTATCAATCTTACTGAGGAAAGTGTTGAAAACCCAAGTCATAATGGCCAGAAAGTGGGTATCACTTTTGTAAATTCGTCACAAGCTATTTCGTATTAAGCAATTATTTAGCATCATGACATTAGGTTTTTTTTTTAAAAAAAGGCAAATTTAGAGAAAAATAAGCCCAAATATTTGTAAATGTCTATTAAAATTTGCAAAGCTATAGAGACAGCTCTTCGGAACTACAGGTGGAACTGAAAGAACCTTTCATCCTGAATGATCTGAGAATAAGGTTTGTTGAATTAAGCGAGTTTTTAAAATCGGATTTCCATTTTCACTAACCACCACCTCGGCTGGGATTTCCAATGCCAGAAAATCCCAACTACAGAAAGCTGGGCTTCCTCTCGTCTTCCATACCTCCCGATGGAGATAGGTGAGAAGAGAGGGAACCCAGGAATCCATGTAGCTCAAAGCTCTCCTGGGACACCAGCCTGATTCGCCAACATAGAGTTTAATCTAAGTTTATTCTCCGTTACGGCATACAACCAAAAGGAAATGGTGTTAAAAACAAACAAAAAAGAATGGAGAGAGCTGGCTGTCTCTATTTGTTTTTCCAGTGAGGTCGATCTAAAATTCACCAAGGTGCTGGAATTGTCAGATTATTTCCTTATTAGTATGCTATCAATAAAGCTCAGGAATGACTAAAAACAGCTTTCTTCCCACTTCACTCTACAGCTGTGTTGGATTACAACTCTCATCCACCTACAATTGAAGATGATAGGACTCACAGATCCCCACAGTAGGTGGGCGACAGATTGAGAAAACCTGAATACTGAATCAATAACTCCTTGGATCCCTAATGTATGAGATGGTGTACATGTGATATTTCAGCTTTCCGTGTGAGAGAGGTCCCACATGCAGCTCTTACTTGGTCCTGCAAATAATCATCCACAGCCCCTCCATGCCGAAGGTTCCCCAACAACATCTCTGCTGCTTCGATCCCAACTTTGTCTGCGTTTTTACCTGCCAGAAAAATTAAGTAGAAATACGATTTAAATAAAATGCTTCTAACAAAGTTGCCCCTTCGATAAATGAAAATGAGTCAATTTATGTCTTTGTATGGATGAATGACTAAAAGCATTCATTCGCCTTCCGAAGGCGGTCAGGGAGACTTATGAAGTTTTGCTTTCTGATGCAATTGGATATCGGATACTCATAAAGTTATATTTGATTTTGAATGAACTATAGTATAATAGTACGGCTTGGCAAAAGAAAGCTCAGGACTGTATAGGGTGAAAACATGTGGAAGAAGCTTTCATCCTGCAGTGGATAGACAATGCCTAAAATTATGATGATGATGATAGTATTTGGCTTCTCCCAAATATGTGCTATAATAAGAGTTCCGTTTAGTGAACCTTGATACAATGAACTTTGCATACAATGGGTCAATTTTTCACAGGCATTGAATCTATTTGAATGACACAATTATACAAAAGAAGTAAATGGATGCAAATTATACCATTGGTGTTATGCACTAATCGCTAACTCGCTAATGTAGATTTGCTTTTAAAATATATTTGTGAATAACAGGCACACTCAACCTCATTTCATTAAAATAAGGTTTCACATTGTATCTAGCACAATCTTTACAAATCAGTTATGCTCCAAATGACAATTCCGGCTATTATAATTCTAACTCAGGGAGGAGATCGGTACATTAGAAAGATCTTATCTAAATTCTAGATGATTCTCCAGAGTTATAGACTTCATTTCTTTAAGATCTCCTGATTGATCTTACTCCATCTTGATTCATGACCAATTCTTGTTGAAAAGATATTCCCTTACTTTATTAAAACATGTTCTTCCACTGCATTTAAGAAGTTATTTTTGTTGTCAACATTTTTAAGGAAAAAGCTTCAAAACTGACTCTTTCAAAATACCTGCAAATAAGTTTCTGGAGAAACAGAACATGCAATGGACTACTTAACCCTGCAAACAACATTCAAAGATACATTCTCCCTCAAACTTAAAAGTTCTTGTCATGGTGATTGTTGTTAAGAGAGGTATCTTCTCCATATCTATTAAATACCTCATCTTCATCACAGTTCTCAGCCCACATTAAGAGCAATTTTTGTCCTAATGAGCATGTATATTGTACTAATTTGGTCAGAAGTTGCATAATCTTCTCAAACTCGATTAGAGGGAGTCTCTAATTGCCCATGAGACTGTAATTATTGTTTACACTCTCATGGGCACCACCGAAAATGAAAAACACAGACTCCTTATTCTGTACTAAGATTTTTTTTTCATTTTCATTCCCTTGCAGCAACATATCATAGACGTGGGGAGATGTCGGGAATGGGAAAATAGGACACATATTCTGTCATTTAATTGTTTAGAGGGTCAATTGTTCAAAAATACTTATTTTTAAATTTAAATATTACATGATGGCAGCAGTAACACTCTGTGCTTATTTAGAATGTTTATTTATTTCACAAATAACTCAAGGTGGTGAATATGTCACCTTTATTTTTACAAATAACTCAAAGCAGCAAAGACATCTAACACACCCTTCTCCTTCTCCTATTTTCCCCACAACAACAATCCTTTGTGGTGAATTAGGGGTGAGACAGAGCAACTGGGTCAAAGTCAACCAGCTGGCTTTCATGGCTAAGGCAGTTTTACTGTTTCATTATGCCCACTAAGGTGTCTCTTAGCTTCTGTTCTTCCCTTCCCTTTTCCTTCCCTCTCCTTTTCTGTTAATCATTTCTCTCTCTCTCTCTCTCTCTTTTCCTCCTTTCCCCCTCCAAGTTCTCTTAGCATTCTGTCCCACTTTTCTTCTAAGGAAGTCTCCAAATAATATTTTACTTGATTTACATTAAACAACAATGCTCCCTGTCGTCCCAGCCTTTTTCCAGTCAATTTAGAAGAACAATATGTGTTCCAAGGGCAGAGAAAGCAGATTCTATCTCACTTCTTTCTTCATACATGTTATCTTGTAGTAAGATGGGCAGCCAATAAATTTTATAAACAAACAAATAATAAACACATGCATATACTCCCTCTTCAGAACCGGCCTTACAGACTCAGCCACGACAAACCCTCTATTTGCAATAAGAACTCATTGGTCCCAGAACATCCATGTTCTTGCCTTAGTGGGGGTGTTTTTTATTTATTACATTTGTATGCTACCCAGAGTTGCCTTGTCAGGGAGACGGGTGCATACAAATTTAATAAATAAATATATCATAACGAAGCTGTCGTCAGATAAGAGCATAGATCGAATATAATCCTGAGAAAGGAACTGGAGATGTGATACTAGAGAAGACACTGTCATGCTTTTGGCTTGTAACCATAAAGCCAGAGTCTTTTACAAAATGGGTACCGAGGAGGCCATGTTGTATGAAGCAATATCCTAGTGCCTGAAGTTCTCACCTCTTTTACCAAGGGAAGATCCTGCCAGCAAGCAGCCAGTGGATGTCTCTGCAACAATTCTAAGTAAAGTAGAAACACATAGAATTATATGAAAACACTGAAGTTCAACCCATTGTGTCTTTCCCAAAAACAGCTCACAAGAAACCAATTGGCTTCCCATGGCAACTCTCAAATGACAACCAAACCCACTCACATTATCCCAGATCCTGTTCCAAAGGCTTCATTATCCGGCTCTCTAACGGCCTGAATATTGACATAAAGATCCCGGATCTCCTTCCTGATGCATTTCACTGCAGCGGAAGCCATATCTTTGGCCACCTAAAGTAACAAAATAAAAGGAGTTTAATAGACATATGGAATTCCCAATGCAAGAGGTTTCCATCACATACATATTTTACATGGAAACAGGATGGGGGGAAATTGCAATTTTGCAGAAATTTGCAAATGATGCCGTCTGAAAAGCTGATCTAGAGATTCTGTTTGCTTAGAGTACCTTGCCTGATGATCCCTGCCATTTGTATAGAGTTTTGTACAGGAGGGACATTCAATCTATTTCCGGTTGAGAACTCTCCTTGCTGGTTGTATGGCAAGTCAGGGGCTGAACTCAAGTATATTGGAAAAAGAAATAAACATAAAGTCTTTGAATCAAACACAAGAATAAGACTACTGTCCTCAGGTTTACTGAGTTTTTGGGGTGAAGAAAAAAGAGCTACAAGATCAATACAACTTCTGGAGAGGTTCTGGAGACTACATCAAAGACTCTGGATGGTATCAAGCAGTCTTAGGACCTCAGATGATAACCCTGCTACAGAAAGGAGGCCTCATCTGAAAACCTTCTCTCACAAATTTCAGTCCTATGATCAGAGCAGCTTTATAAGTAACCTGGTTTATTTGACTCATTCAGCAGATAGGAGGCTGATGTAAAAACAAAAAAGGTTTTTTTCTAAGGCTATCAAATAATTTATTAACAGGAAAAATTCACAAGGAAAGGAAGGGAGATTTGGATGTCCATTTCTAGCTTATTATGTTATCCTCAGCGAGCCATACCCTAACCCCAGTTGAAAGACAAGACTGGGATTTACCTGCAAGGCCTTAGCCTTAGTCACTGCACCACAGGCTCACCCTTTTGCTGGCTTAATCCAGGGAGTACTGGACTATGAGTAGTGACACCTGGTGGTCCCCAATTAATTATTTATTAATGTATTAATTTAATAAATTAATAATTTATTAAAGATGTGGTCCCTGGTCCCACATTATTAATAACTTAATAATTTATTAAAGATGTGGTCCCTGGTTGCACATCTTCAATAAATCACTAGAGATGTGTTATGTTCCTTCTCGCTTCAAACAATCTACTATCAACTCAGTGCCAAAGAAACCCACCATCAAGGAGCTAAATGACTACAGATCAGTCACATTGACATCAGTAATTATGAAAACTTTTGAAAAACTAGTGATAGTTCACCTGAAAACCATCAGACTAATTATTAGACCCCTTGCAGTTTGCCTACCGTGCAAACTGATCAGCAGATGATGCTGTTAATATGCTTCTACACTACATACTTCAACATCTGGATTTTCCAAAGACATATGCAAGAGTCTTTTAGTGGACTTAAGTTCTGCATTAAATACCATCATTCCAGATATTCTTCTAACCAAACTGGCTCAGCCAGTTGTGCCTGACCAAACCTGCAAATTGATTATAACCTTCCTAACAGACAGAAAGCAACAGGTGAAGCTAGGCAAAATAACATCAGATACCTGTACAATCAGCACAGGAGTACCTCAGGGCTGTGAGCTCTTTCCACTTCTCTTCTCCTTATATACCAATCACTGCATCTCAAAGGACCCCTCTGTCAAAATACTAAAATTTGCAGATGATACAACAGTGATTGGCCTCATTTGAGACAACAATGCATCTGCCTACAGATGAGAAATTGAACAACTAGCCTTGTGGTGCAGAAAGAACAACCTTGAACTGAACTCACTCATCTGTAGAAATGATTGTCGATTTTAGGAGAAATCCTTCTATCATATCATCACTCACAATATTAAAATACAGTATCAATAATATAGTCCTGCAAATATCTCAAGATCTAAAATAGCCAGCTAACATCAAAAAATGTCATTAAAAAAGCATAACAAAGAATATTCTGTCTAAGACAACTCAGAAAGCTTAGACTGGCCAAAGAACTGCTGACGCAATTCTATAAAGGAATCACCGAGTTCATTATTTGCACTTCAATTACTGTCTGGTTTGGCACTGCAACCAAACAAGATAAACTCAGACTTCAAAGGATAATTAGAACTGCAGAAAAGTTAATTGCTACAAATCTTCCCTCCATTGAAGAACTAAACACTGCACGAGGCAAAAAGAGAGCTGTAAAAATAATTATTGACCTCTCACACCCTGGACACAATCTGTTTCAACTTCTTCCCTCTGGACGCCGATACAGGGCATTGCCACCAACTAGACACAAGGACAGTTTCTTTCCCCCATGCCATCAACCTGCTAAACAACTTCACAACACTGTTAAAAGATCTAGTAGAAATATATCATTATTAACCTTCTCATCTTTCCTTACTTACTACCTATTACCTATTCTCTTATTTGTATGACAATAACTGTTGCTTACATCTTGATATATATAATAGTTGTGTCCTTTAGTATTCTAGTTTGACTTGTAGAGTGATTATTAGTATTCTATGACTGTTCAATATACTGTCCCAAACCTATAAAAAATGTATGGCATGATGTGTTTTGTGACATGATTTGCCACAAATGTTGATATATTACATGATGAAATGCTTTGTGACATGATGATTGTACTTGATAACATGATGACATGGTGAATATACTTTATGATTATAAATACACCTAATACATACATGACATGATGACTGTACTTTATAACAAATATATCGTAGGATTGTAACCATTGTTTGTCAATTATAGCCTTATGATTGTAACCACAGTTTGTCAACTGTAGCCTGTATGTAGGTATTGAGCATTTATACTCAACAGATGTCACTATTCATAAGAGACTATCAAATAATCTTCTGGACAAGGCGAGAGTCAAAGTCTCAGATGTTGTGTTATACACCAGTTTTTTCATGTAACGTGTTTGGCAGTCTGATTCAATATTTTTTGGGATTATTTATTAATCTTTTGTAATAATTTATTCACTAATGCTCCTAAAATCAAGTTCTAGGTATATTTAGGGGATGCTCATAATCGCCATCTTTCAAAACTGAAGATGCTCCATTGTAACAGATTAGATGATTTGTCTATCTTGTCCAACACTGTCAACTCTCACCAGAACCAGCTTTGCCACATCTTAGGCAAACATCCTTCTCATTTGCTTTGGTCTTCTGTTTTAACTAAAGATGGCAATTAAAGCACTGGGATCTCCTTCTGACAGAGAACGTACTGCATAATTTTGTTATTTAGTTTTAGTCCTATGATTACATAACAAATTTCTTAATATGGCAACAGGGGAAGAAATATAAAATGTTCACTTTGTTATGCTATTATCATAAATAAGTTCCCATATATATTTCCAAGATAGCATGGCATTTTTCTAAGCCATAATTAGCATAACAACATCTTGCTGATAACCAGAGTACTGGGGCATACCAGTTTAATCTTAAACTATGATTTACATAATTATAATACGTTAACTTAAAGCAGTGTGAACTCAATCCAACTTTGGATCCAAATCTTATCGGAAAAGCCTTTTCCTCACCCAAATCTAGCAGGCATACTTACTTTGATTGGCAAAGCCCCAGCTACAAAGGCTCTTCCGTGTATCTTGGTTACAGTACCACGTTCAGTTAAACTGATTGGGTTTAGCTGCTTAACTGGAGACATTTGGACAACCACTTCACCACCTCCTTTAGGATAGTAGCCCCTGTTAAAAAGTAATGAAACACAAGCAGAACTCAAAATAACGAGTCGATTTTTTTGCCATTACAGGTAAACCTTCTCAAACATAAATAGTCCTGCAAAAAGCTTGCTTAGTGTTCTATTTCCTATACCACCCCATTAGAGTACAGATAGTTCTCGGGTTATGACCACTATCAAGCTCCAAATTTATGTTGCTGAGTGAAACATTTATTGGGTGAGTTTGCCCCATTTTACGACTTTTCTTGCTAATGAAACGTTAATGAGCTGTTAATCGTTGCATTTGTTAAGGTAGCAACATGGTTAAGTGAATCTGGATTCCTCATTGACTTGGCTTGCCAGACGATTACAAAAGGTGACCACGTGACCCTGGGACACTGCAACCGTCGTAAGTATGAACCACCTGCCAAGCATCTGAATTTTGATCATGTGACCATGGGGATGTTGCAACGGTTGTTAAGTGTGAAACATGGTCATAAGTCACTGTTTTTAGTGCCACTGTAGCTCTGAATGGTCACTAAATGAACTGTTGTGAATTGAGAACTACCTGTATCTTTGGTAAGTCCACAAACAGGATATGAACATCAGAATCAAGCAAGTAAGGTTCATAGAAGAGGCAGCTCAAGAGCAGAAGGAGCTATCACTTCATCCTTTACTCCCAAGACACAACTAATCCCCTTGGCCTAAAACCAACTGGCTTTGAGTGATGTGAAAATTCCCCCCCCAAAAAAGATGAAATCAGAACAAAGAAGTGAAGGAAAAAATCAAAAGGCAATTCAATTTAATTGAGTCATAATTTAATTAAAGACAGTGTTATGATTATTCTCCATATTATTTAACAACTTGGGGAACAAGTTATGAAAGCGTCTATGGAGATTCTCAGTCAACCAGGTCATGGTTGTCCCAAAGGTGCCTTTTCAAGAGACAACGGGACTTTCTTTGTTTTTCCTTGAAGACGTTTCACTTCTCATCTGAGAAGCTTATTCAGTTCTGATGGAATCATGGGGAATGGAAGGATTTATCCTTTGCGGTCATTTGGTCATTAAGCACTCTTTCTGGCCTCAGCAACTCTCAGAGTGCTAACAACCAGGTGGCTGCAAGGAATATAAATCCTTCCATTTCCCACCATTCCATCAGAACTAAAGAAGCTTCTTGGATGAGAAGTGAAACATCTTCAAGGAAAAACAAAGGAAATCCAGTTGCCTCTTGAAAAAGCACCTCTGGGACAAGTTATGAAAGCATTCAACGGAAGCTATATTCCATTTCACGGGCTGCATTTAATTTTAATGGCCTTTACCTTAGAAGGCCACTCACGTAGGTGATAGGTTAAAGGAAGGGAATATCTTTTGTTGCCAAAATGCAGCAAAATTATTGTAGATGAAAACTTGCAATTACAGACACAAGATACAAGTCAATATACAACTGGAACTCACCTCCTTTTTATGTCACAGTCTACAATTATACCAAACTTCTCAGCTATTGGCTTGAAGACCTGGAGAGTAAATACATTTACTGAAAAACACAGGTATATTCTTTTAATGAGTAAAGATCCCTTTTAGTTATGCTGCCAGACTGATAAAGAAAACAGTTTATCTGCCTAAAGACCTTAAATTTCGTCTCAGTATGGAAAATTGCAATTTCTATGATCAATAGTTTGTCAAAAGCTATAATTTCTTCATATTTTAAGAACAAACCATGGTTTGTGCAAATGATTTCTATGTAGCTGGGACATATTCTAACCTGCCACAAAACAGATGTAGAATCTTATAATGTGCTCTCTTGGACATAGAAGAAAATGGGCCATGTGTTTTGAAGGCTCATGGTGACTATCATTTTATACGACATGAGACAATATAGCAGATATCATAGAGAAAGAATCTGAAGGATAATATGCTGTTTCATTTCTTTTCAGGCAGACTTAAAATCATTTCATTCTCTGTTTCCAATAAAAGATAACATTTGTAGCTCAGGGTTGAACTTGATGCTCTCTGATCTTGGTTGTTTTCTTGCAGGCATTACATCACCAAACTAGGTAATATCATCAGTGCTGCTGCTGATTACTGAGTTTGGTAATCATCATGATGCTAACAAGTCTAGTAACAAAACGTCTGCAAGAAAACCACTAAACTCAAAGACCACTAAGGACCGCCCAGTTTGTGTTTTTCATTTGAGACACAGTCTGAATTGAAAGATAACTAATCAATACAAATAAAATAACAGATATTAGAGTCACCCTTTTTTCAAGGTGGCCATATATGCTGTATTATCCATACAAACCTTTATTTTCAGCAATAAAGATATTAAGCATCCAACTGACTAATTACAAGAAGCAAACAAAGTTCAGAAATAACCATTCACCTGATTGTTAAGAATCAAGATTCCCGATGAATAGATATGGAGGCATTTATTACAATCTGAGTAAATTGATTAATGTGTTTTTAACTCGCTTTAACATTGTTCTAATAAGCTTTATCACTGTTTCAACAGAGATGTTACACAGGGGCTGTAAAAAGTAACATGGTGGTGCATACAGAACAGATATAAAAAAGGTGTAAGTCTCGGCTCATGAGCATCGTGAGTGTTTTGAACCTCCTGTGCTTCATTTTAGCCCACTAAATGTTTTTTTAAAAAAATCTTCTCTTTTCTGCCCTACTTTCAGGCAGATGGATGATAAAAATGCCTGAGGGCCAGCAAATATAGTGAACATACCCCCAGTATCTGCATCGATAGAACTAATCAGACAAGTCCACTGTGAAACAACCCAAAACAAAAACTAACTTTGTCTGCAAGATCAAAGGCCGAACTTTAAGCAAATGAACTTGTTTACCATCAATGTATAGTCAATCTGAGGAGCCATCTCGGCATTGGTGCCACCTTTCAAACGAAGTTCAGAAGGAGAGGCCGCCAAAAGGACACAGGGCATGGCTACTTGCATTAGCAAGCAAACACTCCTAGTAAAAAAAAATAAAATAAACATAGACAAAATAGGTTTATGGCCCCATTATGTTCCCACCAAGAGATGGGATTCAAATGCCTAAATAGCCCCTTCAGCTCTTATGATTTTTTTTGTTGCTGTTTTTATATTCTCCCTTCTTGAGCTGTCTTGGGGAAAGACATCTATGGTTTCTCCCGCCACCCGCTTTCCATTTTACTCTCACTATGCTTTAGAGAAGTATTTCTTCAAGTTTCTTCTCTCAGGACCCCTTTCCACTTTTTAAAATTATGGAGGACCTGAAAAAACTTTTCTTCTTAAAGGATACATTTACCAACATTTACTGTATTAAAAATTTAAATTTCCACATTTGCTACCACTATCGCTTCTCATAATTGTTCGATGAGATTTTAATATTGTATGAGGGCAATTTTGAAAAAAACCTGCGTTTGGTTATCAATGACAGATACTTGCAGATGCAAAACTTTTATTATACACATTAGAAAACTACATCACATTACTTTTCGACATAATCACCATTGAGGCATTTGTCGTAACGTCTTACAAAGTTTGAAATTTCTTCTGCAAAGAAATCTTCCTTCTATTTTCATATTTTCATATAAGTGGAAAATGTTCTTTACAAAAGAATTATTCTCAGAAAATAGAAAAATCTACCAAAAATATCAGGACATACAGTAACAATATATCAGTTTATATGTGTGTATATGTATTTATACCTTTTTTTCATTTTGCAGCAAGACCTTTCTTAGTCTGGTGTCTTTTAGGTGCATTGGACTACAATTCCCATATCATACTTAGCCATCTCTTTCCTGGTTGATGATAATTGCATCCAATACACCTGGAAGAACACAATTCTAAAGCTTGAACGTACAGGTTCTCTTCAAAATTGAATGCTAAATAATACAAATGCAGAAAACAATACCCTGCTGTTTTAGTGTCTGCTATGTGAGTTCCACCCTTGATCTTCCCAGGTGTGAAAGTGATTTCTGTTGACCCGATGTTTCCACCTTCCATCTGGCCATCACATAGATCACGAACCATTTCCAATCCAGACAGGTGCTGAGGCCTTCAAGTCAAGTACATTGAATTAGAACATAGAGAGAGCCTGGACATGCATATGTGATGTGATACAAGGGATGCTCATCTTAAGGTGATGATCTTCTTTCATCACAGATTAATTAGCCACTTCTTCCTACTTCTGCAGGAAAAATAGCAAAAACCCTTTAACAAGCAAGTGGCAATTATTCTCAATTACTGCTTCCCTTGTTTAGAAAGAATATTTCTCCAAGATTGGGAAATGGGTGCCTTTCACCTAATTTCACATAGCCTTTGGTTTCAAAATCCTTCTCTAGGCAATTCAGACAATTAATTCAGGTAAGTGTGATATATATTCCTTTGACAGCAATATGTTACACAGAGAGGGAGACAGTCAAAAGGATGTCAAAATGAGAAAGAGAAGGGGGTATTTATTTTATTTATTTATTTATTAATCTAATTTGTATGCCGCTCCTCTCCGAGGACTTGGGGCGGCTCACAGTAACATTGCAAATATTTAAAAACATTTTAAAAACTTTAAAACACTCATACACCATTCATGGTCAAACCTCACCAGATCACCAGGCGAGATCAACGGCCCCAAGCCTGCCGGAAAAGCCAAGTTTTCAAGACCTTTCAGAAGGCCATTACGGTGGGGATGGATCTCTGGAGGTGATTGGTTCCAGAGAGCTGGGGCAGCCACAGAGAAGGACCTCCCCCGCGGGCCCGCCAGCCAACATTGTTTAGCTGACGGGACCTGGAGGAGACCAACACTGTAAGATCTTACCAGTTGCTGGGAGACATGCGGTAGAAGATGGTCTTGCAAATATCCTGGTCCCAAGCCATGTAGGGCTTTAAAGGTGATAACCAATACCTTGAATTGTGCCCGGAGACCAATAGGGAGTCAGTGCAGCTCACAGAGAATTGGTGTAATGTGGGTGTATCTAGGTACACTCACAACAGCTCGCACGTCTGCATTCTGGACCAAGTGTAGTCTCCACAATAATCTAACCGTGAGATGATAAGGGCGTGAGTGACTGGACGGAGCGTCTCCTGATCCAAATAGGGTCGCAATTGGTGCACTAGGCGAACCTGTGCAAAGGTCCCCCTAGCCACAGAAGTCAGATGGTGGTCTAATTTTAGCTGTGAGTGTAGGAGGACACCCAAATTGCGAATCCGTTCTGAGGGGGACAATTTCTCTCCTCCCAGGACTATGGATGGACAGTCAGTATAATCCTTAGGAGGCAATACCCACAGCCAATCGGTCTTGTCTGAGTTACGTCTGAGTCTGTTGACTCCCATCCAGACCCTAACAGCCTCCAGGCACCGGCCCATCACGTCCACTGCTTCACTGAATTAACGCGGGTTGGAGATATATAGCTGTGTATTGTCAGCATATTGCTGATATCTCACCCCGAATTGTGGCAAAGGCCAATAAGGATTGCAAATTAAGGAGGTTTTTAAAGGGGCTTAAAACCTTAAAACTAAGGTTTTAAGGGGTTCAGGAGGACGGGTTCTAAAGGGAGCGGTAAGGTGTGAGGGCCCAGTAGGGAGGCCTGGCCATGGGGATGTATATGGGAGGTGTGAGGGCCCAGTAGGGAGGCCTGGCCTTGTTGTATATGGGAGGGGCAGATATGGCAGGAGTAGCGGACCAATTCCTGTAAAGGGTGCGCTTCCCTGATATATGCAAGCAGTGGCACGCGCTGACCCCCATAGCTCTTCCTGTGATTTGAGTGGCACAGGCTTTCAGGCCCAAGGCCTCTGGTTGATGCTATGTTACGCCAGGTCCATGGTTAACAAAGCCCCCTTCATTTGTGAGTTGGTTCAGGAGGGGGAAGAGAACCTGGTTGGGGTAGGAGGTAGGGTCCCCCTCGTGGAAATGTGCCCACCAGGTTTTCATGCATTCCATCAACTGCGAGCCCAAGGGAAGGGTGGAGGTGTTGCGATCTTGATCAAGGAGGAGTTTTCACCAAGGGAGGCCACTATTCCTCAGGTGGCTGGCTGTGAGTCCCTCCTGGTGAAGTGTGGCCCTGGGAGGCAGAGGGGTTTGCTGATCACGTACCTGCCACGTGACAGCAGCCCTGCCTGAGCTACTCGATATCATCACCGAGGTGGCGGTTTAGACTTCCAAATTTATAGTTATGGGAGATTTCAACCTATCATCTGCGGGTGGGGCATCTGAAGTGGCTCGGGAGTCTATGGCCACCATGACGGCCATAGACCTGATCCAAATAATTCAGGGACCCACTCACTCGGAGGGACACACGCTGGACCTAGTTTTCATCTCTGGACAGTGGTTGGATGGTCAAAAGTTAGGGGAGATAGTCATGGAGCCCTTGTCATGGTCTGACCATTTTCTCCTTCAGGTGAACTTCCCCATCACGACACCCTGCCACAGGGAGGCAGAACAGACCAAATGATTCCACCCCAGGCGCCTGATGGACCCTGAGCGCTTGGGCCATTTCCTGAAGCTCTGACCCACGGCTCAGCCAAGGAGCTCGCGGCCACCTGGAACGGGGTGGCAGGCGTTGCCCTTGATTGGAGCGTGCCTTTGTGGCCCTGACCTGGCATCGACTCACCTCGGCTCCCTGGTTCTCCGAGGAGCTGAGGGAGATGAAACGCTGGAAAAGATGCCTAGAGAGCAGTTGGAGGTCCAGCCGTTCTGAATCTGATTGATCTTCTCTTGGGACCTATATAAAGGCCTATTTTGGCGCGATCAGAGTGGCTAAGAATAATTACTTCTCCGCTCTGATCGCGTTCGCGGATAACCGCCCCGCTGCCCTGTTTGGGGTGGCCCGCTCTCTCCTTCATTTGGAGGGACGGGATGACCCCGCACAGGGTTCAGCGGAGGAGTTCAGAGGTTATTTCTGGGAGAAGATTGTGCAGATTCAGGATGGCTTGGACTCTAACTGGATGAGTCCAGATGGAGTGACGGATGCAGGTCTTGTGAATGTTATCTGGGATGAATTTGATACTGTTTTACCTGATGACATGAACAGGATTCTGGGGCAACTTAAGGCAACCACGTGTTTACTGGACCCGTGCCCCTCCTGGTTGGTGCTGGCCTCTCGGGAGGTGACACGAGGCTGGCTCCAGGGTATTGT
>JANHFO010002596.1:478290-494025 GCA_032468095.1 Pareas carinatus
AACCTCCACCCTGTCAAGATCGAATTCCAGAATGTGGGCAGCGTTAGTCTGCCATACTGGATTCTAACCACTGTGTCATCAGGACTCATGCAGTTTTCTTGACAGCCATAAGGAAGTGATAGATTGTTGAGTTCTTCTTGGATGCTACTCTCGCCTAGAGCCAGGCATTTGCTTGTCATCTCCCGTCCAAGTACCAAATGAACCTGGTTACCTGCCAGAACACATGGGCCATCTGGTGAGATCTTATGAAAGCTGTTTCTGGAGATCAACTTTATCCTTGTATATCTCATGCCACTTTTTCTTTTTTTTCAGGTATGTAAAAGAAGGTGATGTTGTGTCACAGTTTGATAGCATCTGTGAAGTACAAAGTGATAAAGCATCCGTCACAATCACTAGCCGTTATGATGGCATCATCAAAAAACTCCATTATGAGTTGGATGAAATTGCCCGTGTGGGGAAACCGCTGGTGGACATAGAAACTGCTACTGTAAAAGGTAATGTTTGTTTCCTTCCATCGCTGAGTCAGGATGTCACCATTTTATCAATAGTATTGAATATTGGTTTGTAATTATTTGGTTCTTATATTTACAATGTACTTTAAGTCATATATTTACATAAAGGTAGGAATGCACATGTATAAAAGATATGAGACCTTAAAGAAGGCTTCTAGTAGATTTCAATTTATGCATCTTCTGGAAAAATACCAAAATGATGCTACAACGAGGGGTCTGAAGACATAAAATAGTTATCAGAACAGAAGATGGTTGTTGTGAAGTAGATGAGATGATGGTACTCAGGTAAAAGAGTTCTAGGAAGCATGAAAAGAGTTCCAAGCAGAGAAATGACTAATCCTTGTCAGAAATGTTAACAGTCAATGGAACTGTAGGACTTCAGAGCCATCATATAGAATAAAAATAGTATATCTTATACTGTTATTTTGATCAAATGTAATAGAGTCTTCCTTTTTTTTAATACTTACCCTCTCTCTTTTCTCATTTTTGGGAAGTGTGCCAAAGGCTAGAAGCTCTGCTTTTTTACATTATTGTAACAATTTAATGTGGCCTGTTGAAACCACACAGTGGTTAACGTTAGTAACACAGTTGTTATGTGAATCTGGCTTTCCTGCTGATTTTACTTGCCAGAAGATGACAAAAGGTGATCACATGATCCTGGGACACTGCAAATGTCATACATATAAATCCATTACCAAGCACCCAGATTTGGATCACATGACCATGGGCAGTGGAAGCGAACCTGTGGCACGTGTACCAGAGGCGGCACTCGGAGTCCTGTTTGTGGGCACGCACAGTATTGCCCCAGCACAGAGTTCTTTACTAGAAAGTCAGAGGGATGCGGGGCTCCCCTCCCCCTCTACATATGCACCTGAGGACATTTCTGACATCACCCGCCCCTCTGCCCAGCAGCTCAATGGGAGCGCTTCCTCCCTTCCCTGTCTGAAGTAAGGTGGGCAGCTCAAATGCGATGTGGAGTCTGTGGCAAAGGTCAGAGGAGAGGAACTAGGTTGGAGGGAAGCACAGCTCATACTGGGTCGCAGAAGCTGGGGTAGGCCGCCGGGCATAGCGGGGACACAGGACGACCCCAACAGCCACAGAGGGAGGCGGGGAGGGGAGCACCGACCGGCACGGGAGGGGGGGGTTGCCGATGGCCACACACGGGTGTGTGTGCGTGGTGCCATGTTGGCACTTTGCGATAAATAAGTGGCTTTTGGGTTGCAGTTTGGGCACTCGGTCTCTAAAAGGTTCGGCATCACTGACCATGGGGATGCTGCAACAATCTTTAGTGTGAAAAACGATCATAAGTCACTTTTTTGGTGCTGTTGTAACTTTGAACGGCCACTAAATGAATGTAAGTCGAGGACTACCTGTGCTCAGTACTTTACTCTTCCTATTTTCCCTAGAACAACAGTTCTGTGAGGTAAGTTGGGCTGAGGGAGAGTGACCGACCCAAAGTCACCCAACCAGCTTTCATGCCTAAAGTGGGGCTAGTACTCATGGTCACCTGGCACTTTCACCACTGTACCAAACTGGTTCCACTTCACTTTTAATCCACATTCTTTATTTTGGATTCAATCTGCAGCTGTAACTCCTGAAGAAGATGTGGTGGAAACGCCGGCTGTGTCCCGTGAAGAACAGATCCACCAGCAAATCAAAGGCCATAAGACTTTAGTAACCCCTGCTGTTCGGCGCCTTGCTATGGAAAACAATGTATGTTTTTATTATCGAAACAAGAGTTCTTGCGGTTGACATGTCATATGTGTTATAAACATGTAGCATGTGTGCATTTGACTACATGCCAAAATCATTACTAATCAGAGAAACTAACTATAAACTTTCAAATTTGGCAACTACTTTATAAAGGAAAGAGATATGTTATGCTCCATAAATGATCCAATAATATGCTTGCCTCTTTAAAAGCCCTGGTCTGCTCTATGTAAAAAGGGTTATGTGTTCCGTGGTCTGATCTAAATTTAGAGCAGGAACTATTCACCACACTGAATATGGTATCAAATATTGAGGCGAGGTTGGTGAGCATTAATGTGGTTGCTTAATTTCCAAGATATCTACTCCCCAAAAGAAGTTTGGAAAGAGCTGTTGACAACTCTCTCCCTCTTACCTGGCTCAAAGAGAGTTGAATACATTGACGCTTTGAACTTTCTGTGAGAATATTTCCGCTTCAATCAAACATTGGCAGGATAATATTTCAGCAGGCTGGTTTAGTCGAGCCCTAGTCCCCCTGTTTTAAATTTGGGGTTTGAACTGGTTTTTAAACGTTTTTACGATTCGGATGGAAATTATTTTATCATTTCTCCCATCTTTTAATGTTGTTCTTACTGTGTTGTACTGTACTGTGTTTTTTTATTAGGCCTGTTAGCCGCCCTGAGTCCTTCAGGAGAAGGGCGGGGTATAAATTTAAATAAATAAATAAAAAATAAATAATATATTTTAAATACTGCAGTCAGGCTATGAATGACTATGTGTTATATATTTTGCATTTAAAGAGCATTGTTTCTTCTGGGAATAGAGCAAAGTGTGGTGGGATATAAAGGAAAATTGTGGAAAACTGTGCATTTCAGCAGATGCATAAAGCATAATGGTGAATGCAAAGAGAACAGAATAGTTAGTGAGCTGGAAAGTGTATCTTTGATATACTAGGTGAGCCATGTCTGAAAAAAAGAAGAACTTGAGAGGCAGCTTCCATCCATTGTTATATTTTTACTCACCCTAGAAATGCCAGTTGTATCAGAGGCTTTTTACAGATATAAAGAGTGATTCTAGGCAGCAGTTTCATAATGCAGTCATCCTCTTTCCTCTGGAATCTAAAATAAAAGGTCCACGTAATTTCATCTTCCATTTGTAATTCTCCCCATATTTCCATATTCATCTTCAGTGCTATTACAGAAAAACTGCTAAGAAGGGAAAGATGGACTAGCGTATCAAAAACTTCTCCCCGAAAGCATAGAAGTTATTTTGTCTGTATGGTTTGTCAGCAAATTAACTTGAAAATCTAACAAGAATTATACGTGGTTTTACTGTCGGTTCCGTATGTGAATTTGAACAAATGCTTATGAACAAGTGATACAGGATTTTAATAACTTATTTAATTGCTTACAAATTTGGCAATGGGCGGATACATCTCAGGTCCATTGTTTCAAGCGTCAGATACTTTCAAAACGTGGCCCACGATGGACAATTTGTTAACTGAAATCAAACAGTTATATGGATTTTTCAAGTGAGTTACAGACCTGCCATTTGCTTCCATTCTTCCTTAGTTTTGCAGGACGTATGAGGTTTTTTTTATATATAATAAGAATTTTTTTATTTTTCAAACACACAACAAACAAAATGGTTACATCTTCCCATCAACATCAGACAGCTGAGCATACATTTCAAACATCTTTCATCAGTCCTTATCCAATCTAGTCATTTTATTTCGTAACTACTAAAGACATATCTCACCATCTATACAGCTTCATTCCCATTTATATAATGCCATATTATATAACATCCTCAAAAAGGAAAAAAGAAGAATTCCCAATTATATCGATAGTCATTAATCTCCTGTCCTGATTTATCAGTGAAGTTCTAGAGTTACAAAACTATTTCATTTTAAATGCTTTTATCTATTCATCTCTCAATTTTTTCCCTCATACCTTCCCTCTTGTTTTTCTTATCACCCGAATCCCCTACAAACCTCCTAAACTATTTAATACGTTCAAATTTTATACAAAATTCTAAAAAAAAGAGCAAAAGAGGAGAAGAGAAAGAGAGAAAAAATAAAAAAGTCACACTGTCATCCATTTCCTAACATTGCTAAATGGGGAAAATTCCCAATTATTCAATAATTTTTACATTCCTTCTAGATATCCTGAACCTTCTAGCTAATGAGTGTTTTTCTTATTTTATAGAAGTCCTAACATCATGGCAAAATTTATCTTTTTCTATTATTCATTTACCAAAAATTTTAAAATCCTCTATTTTTGCCAAATCTATTTTTCATCTCAAAATTCAATTTTCAATATCCTCAGCTCAATAAATAATAATCTTAGCACGTTCCTAAATTTCTTCCTTTTAACAACTTTGATATATCATTTTTTAATTATATCAGATTTCTTAAATTGCAAAAAATATTCCAAAATTTACATTATTCAAATTTCCTAATTTGCCAGTAAAGTTCCAACAGTTACCTATCATTTCTGAAATTTTTATCTGCCCAAAGTTTCCCCATAATTTCCACAATTTAATTTCTTTCCCTTCCCATTTTATTTTTACATCTCTCCATCTTCCCACCCTTTCTGTTAAATCATTGCATCTCCTCAAATATGTTCTCATGCTCATTTGTCCAGTTTTATTACTCTTTGCTTTAATCAGCATAGTTAGCACTCTCTTTTTGTTAAAGTCCTCTTGTCTTTCCTTGGCAGCTGTTTCATATAGTTCCATATAGAGCTCCAAAATTTTCACTTTAAGTTCCATCATGACTTCAGGAATTTGTTGTGTATCTTCTGTTTCATTTAGATATATATCCATGTTTTCTGTAACAACTCCTCTTTCTTTAAAGTTTTGGGTAAGAAGTCTCTTTGTTCGTCCATTTTTTGATTAATCTTTTTAAATTGAGCATTCATTTCCTGGGCATGATGATTAAACGTTTTCTCCATAACTTGTAAAAAAGTCACTGATGGCATTTGAATATTTTTTCCCTTTTGACTGGACATTGTTTGTATAGAAACTGTTTTTAACATTGTTCAGTTGCTACAGAGTTTCCCAGATTCGTTTCTTTGTAAAACCAAATATTTACTTTCTGTTTCTAAAAATAGATCACAGCTACACTTTTCAGGGTCAAAGAGTATTTTTTTAAAGTCGTGTTTTCTTTGAAGATCTCTACTTCTTTAAAATCAAAAGCAAGAGAGAAACTTTTCCACTGCAAAATGTGGGAATTTAGGATTCGGCTCCTGGATTGGAACCATCCCGATCTTCTGACTATCTCGATCTACTGACCGTCCCGATCTACTGACTATCCCGATCTACTCTCAAGCAGTTCGGCTCGGGAGCTCCCCAAGCCTGCTGCTTCAGCGTCGTGCCATCTGCCGGAAGTCCCCAGGGCGTATGAGTTTTCATATTTTGCTAAATTTCTGGAGTTCATATATAGATTTTCATGGATCTGAGAAAATACACTGTAATCTTACCGTGTATCCTACACATTTGTAATCTACAAGTCTACAAATGTGTTGGTAAAATTGGCTAGTAGTTCAACTTAGATGCCTACATCACTGTGAATTGTTGGTTGTCTCCTGTCTTTCAGATTAAGCTGAGTGAAGTTGTTGGAACAGGAAAAGATAAACGCATTCTCAAAGAAGACATTCTGAACTACTTAGCCAAGCAAACTGGAGCAATTTTACCTCTGTCACCAAAGCCTGAAATCACGACACCATCAAAATCAGACCTTGTTGCAGTCATGTCAAAAGAGAAAGCTGCAAGAACCGCAACACCACTTTCTAAACCTATAATTTCAATGAAAGATCAAACAATGGCCTTATCTGGTAAAAAGAAAAAAAGTTGATTTTAATAGCGTGCATGAAACACTTATAAATAGCAACTACAAAATGCTATTATTAGATTTGTGATCTTAGAAGAATCCTGTGGAACATTCCACACCTGTCTTTTTTGCGTTGAGGTATTGTGGTAGAACCACTAAAATAGATGTTTGTATCCTCTCTTGCTGTTGGTATTGATTGGGTGAGTTAACCTGGCAATCAGTATTAGTTTCAGAAATGTAGTGAAATTTCACTGAATATAACCAACAATTAGAGGGAATTCAAACAATGTTTATTAGTTGCAAAGCTAGTCAATTACAGTGGGCCATAGGTCTCTTGCCCCCAATAAGCCTAGAACAAAAGTATGAAATTACATGTCTTATATGAAACATTGATTGAGGGCAATGTGAACATATGTTAATAAGCCACTTCAATTGAAAGATATGCTTTACAACTAATAAGCAAATAAGGTAACTACAAAGGTAGACCTGGGCATCCTTCATGGTGCAGAAATATTATAGACACAGATTTGGAAGGTGTTGTAGTAGCTTTGGTGTATGGCTTGTGCCATGGTACTAATTATCGCCTTAACTATAGAATTTATTATAAATTTATAGGCATAAACTGGCACAGTAAAAAAGTTTCCATTCTTAAAAAGTAGGAAATAGAGAAATAGACATATAAATATCTAAAGATATACTATAGTGGTAAAAGTAAGCAAATAATTATGTAATTTCTTCAACCTGAGTTCAAGTTTCAGATCTCCCCACAATAAATACGGAAATGCTGATCTGGGAAGTTTTTTCCATGCAGCCAATGCAGGTTTAGATTAGAGTGCTCATCAAGGCTCCTATGAAAAGAAACTGATAGTTTTCAATGCATGTGAGTCTGTATTTACTAACTGCAGCCGGTAGCTCAGCTTAATAAATTGAATCTGGGTCTTGATTAATGTACAGATGGCAGTTTAGATCAGTGTTTTGGGGAAATGAATGTAGAACCTGATAAAGACTGCTAGCCTGCTTCATGTTTTCTACCACTTTGATTGTTTTTCAGAATTATTTATTTATCAAATTTAGAAACCTAAATTTTCTATCTAATTTTTCAGAATTAGTTGGATTAATTTCCCAATTCCTGGAAAATTAATATGGATGACTTCTAGGGATTCCTGGATTGCAGTGATAAGATCTTAGTGTTTCACTTTCTAATTTTGCTAGAGAACAACCTTCTGTTGCAACCTAAAACTGTGCTTCTCCTGCATATCTCAACTGGTGATGTTGAGGGCTGTCTCTTCACACTTTGAAGGACCCAACGATAATTTCAGGCCATGAAAGCTATCATACAGAGTTCTGAAAAGTATAAAATGTGGTGTCACACAGTTCCTAAAAATCTCCCACCCATATTTCCATAGCTATCAGATGTCCCCATTTAATGCATTGGATAAAACTCTCCTTAGCAAAGTTGATTCTACAGCATTCTTGTTAGATAACTGACTTTTCCTTAATCATAGAGTTTCCCCCCAGAGTTTCTCATACATCTGATTGCATAATTATAATATTTGCTTGATGTATTTCAAAAGGAAACTTTTGAAAAGCAAAACTAATTTGTCCACCCCTCCCAAAAAAAGTTTCTTTTCAATAGCAAAACAACTGGATTATCACTAATGGTAAATGGTAAATCCCTTCTGTATTTTTTTAGGATTTCAGAAGGCAATGGTGAAAACTATGAGTGCTGCTTTGAAAATTCCTCACTTCGGCTATTGTGATGAGATTGACCTCACTCGGCTCATTCAGCTGAGAGAAGAGTTGAAACCTTTAGCAAAAGAGCGGGGAGTTAAGCTCACTTTCATGCCTTTCTTTTTAAAGGTGAGTTATAGTGATGAAATCTTAATTCCTCTGGCACAGTAGCCCTATTTCTGGCATAGGTTGATCAGAGTTGACAGGAAACACTCTAGTCCTTGATTTTTAATGATGTTGACTAACATGAATTTAATGAACATCTGAGGGTACACAGGTTGTCTTAACTGTTTTATAGTGGAAACAACCTTGGAAGAAAATTGCCAAATCTGCTTGTATTCTTCATCATTGGTTTGATTTGATTTCATACCTGTTCTTCATAGGCATTTTACACTTCATATTGTTTCAAGATGCTTTTACAGGATGATACTAAAGTATAATTGTAATGACCATATTCGCACAGTCCAGTTTGTATTGATAATAAGTACTATGATGGATATCTTTCGAAATAACCATAATCCTAGATTTTCCTAGAAAGATCATTTGATTTCAGGGGAGCCACAAAACTCCACAAAACTAAAATGATCTAGGTAGTACAACAGTTTGCAGATTTCTGGAACTTTACTATGGAAGGGCAAGAATCATGGAATGCAAAAAAAGGACGGATCATCAAATCTTCATGAGCTTTCAGCTTTACAGAATAATTAGGAATCCCAGCTCTGAAAAAGAGAGTTTAGAGGTAAATAACAGCTTTTGTGGCTGTTGACTTCATGTGAACTAGCCTAATAACCATGACATTAAACATAAACGAATCGAAATTTCTGAGAGTCAGTTTAGTATGGCAACTAAAAGTATTGGATTAGAAAATGGGTCGTTGGGAGTTCTAGTTCTGTGTTAGGTTTAGAGATTTTGTGGTAGTCATTCTCTGTCAGCCTTAGGAATGAAGAAGGCAATGTTAAATCATTTCTGAAAAAGTTGCCAAGAAAACTGCATGGACTTGTGTGTGTAATTACCAGAAGTCAAGACTGACTCAAAGACACAATCTCCCCCAAATTACTTGCTCAGAAGGGCAAAATAAACCCTGCTTGCTAGAAGAGATGTTTAACAAAACCTGTACCATCTGCAACATTTCCATGGTAGGTACACCTGGAAAATGCCCTTCTCATACTGAAAGATAGTAGTCAAGTAACTGATGTACCTCTGCCTTTCTTTTTTTTCCCTCTCTTTCTCTCGAACATACAGATTTCAAAATTGTGTAAATTATATTTTAATGTGTTCTTTTTATATGTTTAATAGGCCGCTTCTCTAGGCTTATTACAATATCCCATTCTTAATGCTTCCATAGATGAAAACTGCCAAAACATCACCCTCAAGGTTGGTATATGATTTAAAAAGTAATGTCTTAATGCATCTTCAATTGGTCCAGCTTTATTTAATTCTCAAGAGGGGTACATTTAAGTGTATCCTGCAGGTAGAAAGTAAACACTGAAAGATTTCAGGCCTTTTTCCTGCAGCCTAATTGCTAGCAGGGTGTCTCTAGTTTAACACTCACCAAAAGCTTATCCTTCCGGCAGGATGCTCAGAAAGATGTGGTACTGTGTGGATTCAATATTCCCTTGCTTTAATTTTGTAGTAGTCCACCACTTGATTGTCCTTGTCTTAGTCCCTTTTAGGAATTAAGCGGGGTGGGAGGGTGGTATTTGAAAGCCCCTTAGAGCCTCTGGTTCAAGAGAACATGGGGAAATATATGACTAAAATAATTTCTCTTACAGGGAATTACTCTTATGGAAATATGACCTCTGTATTGTGCTTCTTAAATACAATAATACCTTTGGGGGTAATTAGCAGGACTGTGTAGGTCTGAAGGGAAAAGGCTGATTTGGAGCCTGTGTGGGCGGTGTGCATAACACCTGGTTGCCTCTTTTTAAATCAAACATACCTTTCTTTAGGATCATATTGCAGATGCAGAGGATAGCAGTTTAATCTGGAGAAAAAGCACACCTTCTTGATGGAGTTGGCGACAGGTGCTATGTGAACACACCCCACAACATTATTCCAAATCACTTTTTCCCTTAAAATCTGGATTCCCTTATAGGTAGTCCTTGACGTATGAATGGTCATTTAACAATCGTTCAAAGTTATGACAGATCTACCTTGGATCTACGTATGACCTGGATTCAGAGTTCAGACGGTTGCCTGTCTCCCGCTCCATGGTCACATGGCTGAATTTCAGATGCTCGGCAACACAGCTATATTTACAGCTGTTTGCAGGGTCCCATAGACGCAGGACTGCATTTTATAGCAGTTTTGCCATAAATTGGCATTTTCAGTTTTCAGCATTGCTACACCCATAGCAAGCAGTTGGTTTGCTTAACAACTGCACTGTTCGCTTAACAGCTGCAGATTGTCTTAATGACCACTCAAAAAAAGAATTTCATGATGGCCTGTTTTTCGACCATCCTGATGTTGGTGTAACTGTAAGAACCTACAAAAGAAGAATTGAGGAGTGGTTAAATGAGACATACTTTATTTTGTCAAGATTGAAGAGAGACACTTCTATTCAAACCGATGCCATGCATTTCCATGCATTTCTAGGCTTCACACAATATTGGAATTGCCATGGACACCGGACAAGGCTTGCTCGTACCTAATGTGAAAAATGTCCAGACTTGTAGCGTGTTTGAAGTTGCTTCAGAATTAAATCGCCTTCAAAAATTGGGCTCAACTAACCAGTTGGGAACAAATGACCTCACAGGGGGAACATTCACACTTTCCAACATTGGCACAGTAAGTTAAACAGTATGTAACATTAAACTAATAGACTGTTTGGAATATCATGGGGGCATAAACAAGATTCCTGTAACAAAGGGATGGGTGGGGTAATTGAAGTAATTTAGGAGAGTCAAAGGATAAAGTCATTGCTTCTAGGAGAAGATATCTAGTAGATTGCTTGTATAGAATTCTATGACTGCTCTATGCCTATCACAAGAATGTATCTTATGACATGATGAATGTGTTTTATGATTGTTCATAATTTATCACTTGTAGCTTATATGTACGTTGAGAGCATATACACCGGAGACAAATTCCTTGTGTGCCCAATCACATTTGGCCAATAAAGCTATTCTATTCTATTCTATTCTATTCTATTCTATTCTATTCTATTCTATTCTATTCTACTGAACTTCCTTTAATGTTTGGGGCTATAGAATGGATTCAGGGACAATAAGTGGACTCTATGCTAATGCATATTGGATCTGAAGTGCCTTGTCACTTACCTCTTAAATTATATATAAACAAAATGTACTTTCCACTTAGAATGAACATTAACCATGTTGGCTAGAACTTCTGGGAATTATAATTTGCCTGAAATGTTCCAGATTGAAGAAAGATGCTTTAAAACCTGCCTAACAGAAACATCACTAAAAGGTATTGACTTTCCTTTTTGTTTTCTAGATTGGTGGCACTTATGCAAAACCCGTGATTCTACCTCCTGAAGTAGCTATTGGTGCTCTGGGAAAAATACAGGTATTTTCATTGTGAATTATGAAAGATCAGTTTGAAATACTCACTAACAAATGGTTGGTTTTCTACCTTTTTTGTAGTCGTTCATAGTGCATATGTTAAATCATGTTTATTATCGTATTACATCGATTATAGGACGCATTTTTTTTGTATTTTGGTGTGTCTGTATTCATGGTGTGTCTTATATTCGATGGCACCAGCCGACTGTGGCCAGCAGGGGGCGGCCTACTCACTACTGCCAAGTCTCTGCTGTGTCTTATAATCGGTCGTGTCTTATAATCAATGTAATACAGTAATTCTTTTAGTTTAAAAGTTCTTGTTTGCTATACATGACCTGACAACAGAATAGCCTTTTCTTTTGATGTCTTATATCTAAGTATTGTCTTAAGAAAAGGTCTAAATGTGTTCTCAGAATACACATTTGAGAAGGACCTGCATCAAAATATAATGACTTATAGTCCTAATTTGAATATTAGATGTTTTTAAATGTTTATCCTTAATTTTATGGGAAATGACAAATTCCAAAAATATTGCTCATATTAATATAAAATCTATTCTAATGCAATAGCAGGTGATATCTTGAACACTTAATAATTTAAGAGTCCACCATTACTAATCACATTCAATTGATCAAATCTGTAATCCTAAATTATTTTCACATACATTGTGTTATAAGATTCAACTATGACTAGTATGCTGTCAAAATGTCTTGTAAATTTAACTGCTGTTAATGCTTGTTCATATGCTTTGAAATCTTGAGTAAATCCCTTGTAATTAGCTTAAGGGATCTCAGGTGTGGGAAATTGTCATGAATTAATCCACTTCTTACTGTATTTTTTATTTTTCTTTCCTAGGCTCTTCCTCGATTTAACAGTAAAGGCGAGGTAATTAAAGTACAAATCATGAATGTGAGTTGGTCAGCTGATCACAGGATCATTGATGGTGCAACCATGTCTCATTTTTCAAACTTGTGGAAATCCTACTTGGAAAATCCTGCTTCCATGCTAATGGATCTTAAGTAAAGAAGACAAACATCTAAATGGCTTATTTGAATTCCAAAAGTGCAATCAGGCTACTTAAGCTAGCAAGTGCCATTAAACTTGACTTCATACTTCAGAACTCCATTGCGTTTGCTAGATCTTTCAGATCCGAGATCTGCGTCTTGCTTATCTGTTACGTTTTTGTCGAGTTGAATTGCTTAGTGGTAAATTATTTGTTTAGAAGCGGTAATTGGTTATGATATAACTCGTTCACAAGGTGGCGAAAACCTATGGTGAAAAAATCCTGCTATATTCCACTTTTACGGTTATTGTCAGATGGAGGACGCTAATAATACTCATGGGACTCTTATCTAAAACCTCTTGCACCGTTCACAAAATAAATTATGGCCTGATTAGAAATGAAAGTACCTGGATGAAAACATTAACAGAATGTTAACTGTTTCTTATGCAATTAATTCACTACAGATGATGTTCAAATACAATGTTTTTAATGCTTATTTTATTAAAGATGCAAATGTTCCATTTTTTGGCATATTATGCTAACTGTTCTCTTTTTAAAATATTCTTTCTGTCTTACATTTTGTAGCAGACATTCTTCATTATTGAAATGAATATGTATATTAGGAGAATGGCAAGCCCTGGACCATGGATACTCCCCCCCCCAAAAAAAATGTTGGGGAGTGCTTTTACAACATAGAAGTAACACTAGGCATACACAAGATCCAAGCGTGCATTAAGTATTTCTGTATTGTATGAAGCTGCTCTCAGTTAATATGGAGATCTTTAAAATATCTAATAGTAATTTGTAAATCATTGCTTTTCAAACTTGGCAACTTTAAGATATGTGGATTTCAGTTCTTGGAGTTGAAGCCTACACATTGCCAAGTTTGAATAACACTGTTGTAAACCCAAGATTTTCATAGACAAAGTTTTGCTATGGAGGTATAAATGAATAGCTTTTTCGGTTGTAAAACATGCTGTAAAAAACTATGAAATAGGATTAAAATCTATATACTCCAAAAGTGGATATGATTATTGGGGGCCTTAAAAAAATGACGTTTTAAACAAAAAAAATTAAAAATCTCAGAAGGAAAGATTGTGGTGAGTGCCAATTTAAGGAAATCTATTGTAAGTGTGTAAATATATATAAATATATATGTTTATTTAAGATCCTTGTAATATATACTCTGTAAAAGGGGCACATATCTAGATCTGGGCTTTTCTTTATATTCATTACTTTGAGGAACAAGCAGAAGAAATGTAAAACTGATAAATCTGTAGATCTCTAAGGAATTTTATATAACACATAAGCACATATAAATTGAATATTCCTTTGTTGTTTTTGTTTAATAAAGCATATTTTAATAAATCCCACTTTTTACAACCTTTGTAGCCTTATCTAGGGTGATGTTATGTGACTCTGGATCCTCCACTCTGGGTTTTTTCAAAATGGCCAATATAGGTAGTCCTCGACTTACGATCACAATTGAGCTCCAGATTTCTGTTGCTAAATGAGATGTTTGTTAAGTGAATTTTGCCCCATTTTATGACTTTTCTTGCTACACGTGTTAAGTGAATCCCTGCGGTTAAGTTAGTAATATGGTTATTAAGTGAATCTGGCTTCTACATTGACTTTGCTTATCAGAAGGTCACAAAAGGTGATCACATGACCCCTGGACATTGCAACCATCATAAATATGAGTCAGTTGCCAAGCATCTGAATCTGTGACCATAGGGATGCTGCAATGGTTGCAAGTGTGAAAAACGGTCATAAGTGTCAGGGCCCCCCTGGTTTATAACCAGTGTTGGCCACAGGCAGGTTCCTTGGTTGCAAGGATGGGACGCAGAACCAAAGTGCCTGTACTAGAAAGTAGCAGTGTAAGCCAGTATTCCACAAGGACAGACTGCAGTGAAGTATAAAAAGCCTTTATACTCAGAATAGTCAAGCACAGTTCAATCTCAAAGTCAACAGTCCAGTTATCAAAACACAGTCAAGCAGTCCTTCTACTAACCAAGTGAGCAAGTTGTTTTTGCAGTATCTTCGCCAACAAAGTTGGCCACCAATAAACAGCAATACAGGAACCAAAACAGAAACGTAGATCACACAGCAAGAGTCACCAAGCAAGAGAGTGAGTGATTTCAAGTCTGCTGCTTATATACTCTAGGTCCTGGTCTAATTGCGATAGATATGGCTCAGCTTGGTTCAGCTTGCTAGCCATTCAGTAAACCAACCTGTAGGGTTCTTAAAGGGATCACAATCCATATAACCCTAACAATAAGTCACTTTCTTCAGTGCTGTTGTAACTTTGAACGGGCGCTACATGAACTGTTGTAAGTTGAGGACTACTTGCATTGACCCCAAGGATCAATGGGATTGTCCAAGGAGTTGATGTTATTCTAAAAATTGTATTTGTTAAATTATTTTTATATAAATAAATGTTTATATGAACAATCTTCAACTTCTTGATGGGATCAGTGAGCTGAAGAATTTGTGGACCCCTGTTCTAATGCACACATCCATGTAAGAGCTACAATCTCCTTTGTCCTCGTGAGAAATTGTCATTGGCAAAACTTGGCTAATCCTCACGTTTCAATCTTCCTTTGAACTGCAAGTTCCTATAAAAAGTGTGGAATCTTCATCAGTTATAAAAATAATTTCTTCTTGAATCCAAAGCTTAACCAAAATCTCCAGAATGGATTCTTAGTATTTACTATTTTACAGTGCTATGGCCTGGATTACAATCATTTTAGTAATTGCAATACACAGTTTGGGCTGAGGGAAAAGTTCAGATATAGCAATAAAATCATTTTGCCCGGATTGTCAGTAATTATTTCTTTGATTTCAGATCCGGTTCAACGTCATGGCGAAAGCGGGCTGAGAGACTGACTTTCAGTCTCAAAGACCGAATTCCTCTCACCCCGGGACCACAGAGGTCCAAATTTTTCGACAGAGCTCAGGCACGCTTCTAAGCAGCCCAGCCGCCCTTTGTACAGGCCTCCCGAAGCTCCGCGGGGGGCAAAAAATCAATCTGCGGCTCTGGGGGACGTCTCCAGAGAGGCCTCCGGCCTTCATTAGAAACTTCCCCCAGGCCCGTGGATCAATTTTTTGGGCCCTGGGGAGCTTCGGAAGGCCTGTAGAACAGGCTGCTGGGCTGCTTAGAAGCGTCCCTGAGCTCCGCGGTGGCTGAAAAATCATTCAACGGGCCTGGGGGATGCCTCCAGAGAGGTCTCCGGCCTTCATTAGAAGCTTCCCCCAGGCCTGCAGATCGATTTTTCGGGCCCCGCGAAGCTTCGGGAGGCCACTATACTAAGCCCGTAGCGTAGCACGGGTACAAATAGCTAGTGTTATGAATAAAAGTATGAGATTGGAAGAGAAAAAACTTTAAAAACTTAAATGAAATATGGTAAAAGTTAGAAGTGACATAGA
>JANHFO010002596.1:494125-505345 GCA_032468095.1 Pareas carinatus
AAAAGCCCTCCAATCAGGAGAAAGGAAACAAACCATATTTTGTCCAATCACAACCTCTGGAATTAAAAAATTGAAATTACTCACGTAAAAATTAATATTTTGAAAAATCCTTTCTTAGTGAGCACCTAGATGCCAAAATGAACAGATCTACCAAATTTCAGCTTTGTATCTTTAATAGTTTGGGAGATCTGGTTATGAATCAGTGAGTAGTATTTTGCATTTATATATATAGATTTTGTGAATGTTTTTATTGTTGAAACCTACCACAATGAAGAAATAGTGAATGCTATATAATGGTATAAATAGCAAACAGAATCAATTAGAACGGTTGTTACTAAATTTAAATGAAGTATGATCAAAGTTAAATTTAGACAGAAGTAAAAGATAGGATTAAAATTAGAATTGATGGTATAAATGCCATGGACAATGTATGAAATTAGAAAAAAAATTAAAGGAAATATAAAAATTAGAATTGATATAGAAGTAAGAGTACAATACAATTTAATATTAAAAAATACTATTTTAATTAATATGGGGGAAAATAAAAAATTACTCAGAAAAAGTAATTGTTTCTTTGATTTGCAAGTCGTGCTTACGTAATCGGTAATGATACTTAGTCGCCTTGTGTTCTCCTGGTTCTTTCACATGTCTTCAGTTTCTTCATCATTAGATCCTTTTACAGTGATTCGTTCCTTCACACACGTTCAAAATACCTAAACTGTAGTTTCATCCTTAGTGCTGCCAATGATCAGCCTTCTTCTCTTCATTTAGTTTTTAGTTATTTGTTCTTGTAGGCTCTTTGCTCTTTTCTCCAGCATCTGACGAAAACGAGAATTCCATGATTTCCAAAAAAGCTTCAATTTTGCTTCATTCAGCCATTCTGATGGTCTCGGTTTCACAAACCTCGGTTACAACAGGGGCACTGTTGTCTTTAACAACTTGTCATCAGTATGATGTCTCTGTCCTTTAATAGTTTTCTAGATCTATAATAGTTCCCGCCTCCCCATGCAGAACTTTATTTTATGGCTGCAGTTCCTGTCTTTGTCAAGGTTGTTACTACTTGAACAAACGGACAAATAATTTAGAGGACCATTGGCCTGGATCATAAGTACTTGTTCCTGCCAATGTCATGGGTTAAAATTAGAATCTAGCTGCCGTGACATTTTGCTCTGTCAACTGGCAGGAAGGGTTTAAATGGTTTTAACAAAGCAATCAAGATTCATGACGGAACTCTTACTGTACAGAAATCTCTGGGCCATTGAAAACCATCTGTGGTTTCAAGTAAGTGATTGATAAAATCCTTTTATTTGCTTCTGCAGGGGAGTGAATTGGCAAGGAGTTTGTTGTTGCTTTGCAGCTAAAATTGGGAGCATGCTTTTCAAATGGCTGGTGGTTCTCGATAGCCCTTACGTTGCACAGTTGTCAGACTGACTTTGTCTAAAAGCGTCTGGCAGACCACAGATGTCTGCATGCATGATGCCAAAAATAGACTCTGTGTTAGTGGTGAATTAATGGTTTTCTTTCCTATAGATGTTTTTCCTGGATGTCAATTAAAAAATCCAGAAATTGAAGTCATTTTTTTTATTCAACGCAAATGTCTTGTTTTGCCCACGATGCTTCAGGATTACCATGCCAAACAATGAAAGTGGAGGCTACATTTGAAAGCGGAAGAGCTATGAGCGAAACGACTGTTTCTGTCGGCTCATTTATGGCTATTAAGGACCTGTGGGAAGTCAGAATCCAGAAAATCACCGAAGAGCTTCGGAAGCAAAAAGAATGCAGTCAGAAGATTGCAGGGAGGTAGGTACTACAAATTAGGAATCCTTCGGATGAGAAGTATGGTCATATTTCAATTGGGATCTTCCTGTGTCTTTCAGGAGTTCTCCAAAAGTGTGAAAATAAAGAAGTAGTAGATACTTTTTTTAATGCTCCAAACCACTGCCACTCTGTTCTACAAGTAACTGTAATAATACATTCCAGTATTCTTCTACTAAAGTCTCCTTTACGTCAAGGCCAGCCCCAAGAAAATATACAACTCGATAGTAAATGTACTATGCAGTATAATGATTTAGGAATTTTTGGTTTCTGAGAAATAATGGTACTAACTGCTTCACTGTTTGATAGCAGCAGCTGTGCTGCCTGATTTATTCTAGACTGGGATGTTTTAAAGCATGCTGGAAATTGCAGCCATAAGGAAAATGCATCCTTAAAGCTTTACAATTTTTATTTCTAGGCTGACAATTATTTGGGAAGAGAGGGCCAGTTTGGCCAAGCTGAAAGGCAAAGTAATCAACGAAGATGGAAGGGCTGTTTTAAGGATTGAGCAGGAGGAATGGCAGGTATTTATGCAAGAACTAATAAGAGATTATTTTTGATTCTTCACTTTGCTTCAATATTTTGTTTTATCAGTTTAATATTCACTTGCTTCCCACATCCCAGAGACCTGCACGAGCCATTTGTTTTGGATACGAGCCCCTGAAAACATGTGAAAAGAACAGCATCAGATTTGCTAATTATAGCTAGGGTGCAATTAATGACAAATCAAACAATGCAATATTTGATTTAGTGTTAATTGTAAATTGATATCAGGTTGGGTTTAATGAGATCCAAAAGTCAGTTCATGAGAGGCTAGATGGTGAGCAATTAAGGCTAGTACATGCAGAGATGTCGCTCATCTTTGTATGTGTAAATTGAAGAAAAGAAATATTCTGTTAAATGAAAACAGAACAAGTTCAAAAAAAGAAAAGACTTGTTAGAGCAAAAATTTGATGTAGTTGAACCATATACTGATAATGTCATAGCAATACTAAAATAGGACAAGAAGTTGAAATGCCTAAATCTATGATGTACATTATTATAAAACATAGACGGGAAATTTTAAAAAGCACAACATTGTGTTACCTTTTTGTTTGCAAACTTCTACAAGGAGATTGAGAGATAATGTTTTCATCAGTGTAAGATTACTCCTTTAGGAATGATATTCAAAAATTTTGTTTTTAGACAATACTTTCTATAGCCACTATGACTTTGTTAATGAATTTAGATTGTAGATATATTCTTTCTATTCTTTACTGTAAAAATCATTAACATATATATAATAATTTGTTTGAATTTTTTCGGTCTAGCTGGAACCGATTACCATATTTTCGTAGAAACATCAGCTCTAATAGTGTAAATTCAAATAATGTGGCCATTTCATGGGATTCATTAACTGCATTGATAAAGATCTAGCTGTATTGATTAAGGATTTTATTTTGATTTTAAAGTGCTGAATTGATATAAAATCTTTATATCTAATACTAATCCAATGTTACTTGAAAAATTCCTAATTTAGCTTATAAGTAAGTCTCTTTTTTCTTTTATTTTTATCTCTTTTTTCTTGGTTGTGTTTTTAAATATTTGTTTTAAAAAAGCCCAAGTTTCATACAACCAGATAATCAATGTATGGCAGCATTGTCTTAAGAGTTTGCTTTATAAGATACTATCTATATTTTTGCAGCCCAGGTTAGATACCCTGTACTTTGCGTCAGTATCTTTAGTTCCTACAAACTGCTTATTGCAATTTTTTAATATACAGGCAGCCCTCGACTTATAAACATTCTTTTACTGACTGTTTGAATTTCCAACAGCATTGAAAAAAGTAACTTCTAACTGGTCCTCATACTTAAGAGTGTCAGAGCATTCTCCAACTGGCATGCATTTATAATGGCTGCTGTGTCCCAGGTCATGTGATCACCATTTGCAAACTTCTCAGCCAGCTTCCATCAAGCAAAGGCAATGGGGAAGCCAGGTGTGTCTAACAACCATATGATTAACTTAAATGCAGTGATTCACTTAGCAACCATGGAAAAGGGTTGTAAAATTGGGTATAACTCATTTAACAATCACTTCACTTAACAACAGAAATTATAGTCCCAATTTGGTTATAAGCCGAGAACTGCCTATAGTAGTATTGATCTGATATACTTAGAGATGCCACCCTTTATTGTTTTCTCTCATTCAAATTTAGACTCTACCTTCTTGCTTACTGAAACTGAATTACCTGCAGGAATGGCAACTTCACAGAACTAATTTGATCAAAATCCCTCATTATATTAGTCGCTTTCAAAATCTCCTTGTCCTAGATCTCTCTCGAAATTCCGTTGCAGAAATTCCTAGGGAGATTGGTGAGTTTCATGTCAACATTTCTCCTTGTGATTGCCTCTTCCAGGTTGAGTTCTGAATTATAAATTTTCTAAAAAGTAAGGAATTGCTTAATTTTAAAAAGTCATATTTTGGAAACATTTGAAAAATTCCTTCTTGATAAACAGCACACTCTTGAAAGAAATAGAAAGCTCTATTCTTTGAATAGGTTACATTTTTAACTTACTCTCTTTGTTTCTTTGGCTCCTTCAAAACATATATTGTGCTTTATAGCATTAAGAGATGTTTTCACTATATTCCAGAAGGTACCCATGATTATCTTATAAAATTAATGCAATAGTAAAACAATGAATCTTGAAACATTATAAAGATTATAAATTTATTTTGACATGTGCTTTTTGTAACACAGTCCACTTTCATCAGACATTGACAAGATTATTAGCAATATCTGTACAGCACAATCACTATTCTCTGAGTGGTGTATATCAATGAGTTAAAGGAGAAGAAAAGATTACTTTGAATAAACAACACACATAAAAGTATATAATATAATAAACATGACTGCCGTGATCATTAAACCTCAAAGGGATGCTAAAACAGAATTGTCTCAGTTATTTGAAATGTTCAGATAATTGTTGAAAGTACCTCCATAGGAATATGCTCTGGAACATGGAAGTTTCTAATATAGGAACTACTTTCTGGGTCATCTTTATCAAGCAGATTTTCATGTTTGTTTTTTACCTTTCCTTGTTCTCAGTTGATTTTCAATTTTATCTTTCAAGAAGCGTGTTGTGTTGAGATGCTTTAAAGAAGACATTGGGATGAACTGATGGGTTTGTTCAGCATGGGATAAAGGCAAATATTTTATTTCTGACATTCGGCAACCTGAAGGAAGCAGTTGCTTCTGGAACAAAGGAGTCATTTTTTTCTCAGTTTTTTTCTGTTCTAGACTTCTGGTTTCTTCATAGTGTCCTAAATAACCTTCCTTCTGTACCTTCTAAGTGTATTGAGACTACAGCTTGGAGAATATCTTGTCTCATGGCCTGAGTTTGGAAATTCTGTGTTGTAACTCCAATGCTTCTGAAGAGGACAGCTGAGTTACTTATTGTATGAAATTTATAGATCCACCCAATTTGATCAATTTAGAGTGGCTTACAATAAAACACTTAAAAAACCCCAAAATAAAATAATGGGAAATCAAAAGAACAAAATCTAATTGTGCAAAACATCCAGTGAAGACAATCCCCATCCAAGAATGGAGGAAGAACAGGTCTTCAAGGCTTATTTAAAGAATACCAGAGTTAAGAAAATGTAAACTTCTGATGGGATAGGTATCTGAAGAAAATGTTGAGCTCACGGTAAATTATGCAGATTATTGAATATCTGTCATTGGCTGGATCAATAATGTAACAAGGACGTGAAATTGGTTTCTACTATTGATTCTGTGGCAATCTGACATGTCTATGAGTGGTTGAAGTAATGTTAGACTAAAATGAGTCTTAAAAATCTCTAGAAGCTTTCTCTTGACACTAATATTCCTGATGTTTTTCCTGTTCCTCTAATTTTAACAGCTTTCTTTAATCTGTCTGTCTTTCATAGGTCAACTCTCAAATCTTCAGGAGCTGATCCTCAGTTATAATAAAATTAAATTGATTCCTAAAGAATTAGGCAACTGCGTTGGCTTAGAAAGATTGGAACTGGCAGTAAATAGAGACATCTGTGAGCTTCCCCATCAGGTTGGGAAATAGTATTGCATTCCTCGCTATGTTCATAATAACAAGATGTTGTCTAAATGTTTAAAATGACTTGTAATATATTTATAAATGGCCAGCTAATGATAATTCATTTGCTCCCCTATGTGAACATACTAGTTCGCCTCATAGGTCATGCAAAATATATCACTGACATGGAGGCATCAAATAGTGATATTTCCTCCCTGTAACATTTCAGCAGTTGCATGTACAGCCTCACAATGAGAGATAACAGTGTGGATAAATTACATCACCACCTGTGTAGTCAAATCAAGAGTCTCAGATCAACTTCATACAATAAATTAAATTTTAATTGCCCTCAGTCTGCTGGTATTTTGAATCTCTTCCCTCAAACCTTGGTTGAGCATGATTAAAAAAACCTTTTTATCATTTTCCTTGTTCCAATATGGATTTGTTATCTCTGTCACCTTTTGTGTGTTGTTTTCTTCTTTTAAAGGTATTTTTTATTTAATAAACTTTATTACTTTCAAATTTAAAAACATTTACATACATACGATATTTACATACATACCCATTCCCCCTCCCGTCCCTTCAAAGTATTTTTAAACAATTTATAAACTGCCCAGAGTTGCTGGGAGGCATCTAAATGTAATATATTGTTATGAACCTCCAATGTGTTAACAGTACTTGTATATATGAAGGTTGCCATTATAAATAAATTATAATTTTTAGAATGGCTTCATGTGCTCTTGGTCATTTTAAGTTTTCTGGAATTAATAGATGCACATAATACTGTAGTCCTTTAGAAATACCTTATTGAGAATTGAAGGTATTCTAGGTCAGATCTCATATCTGATGCAAATACAATCAGACTTAGAGCCTGTTTTCATGTATCAAATCAAGTTGTTTCTTTTAAACTGCGATTGGTTGAACAACCCATCAAGAGTTTTGCTATCTCAATTAAGCCCCAAACTGATCATATGGTGGCTTTATATCATGTGTGAATTAAATGTATAATTAAGTTGCTCATTATCTGAAATTCTAGAGTAATCCCACCCACGGACAAGTCAACCCTTAAAGTTTTAAATAAAATGCCATGAAAAAATGTGCAAGCTGTGGATAAAATAGCCTACACTGAGTTGTCTTGCATCATGTATTGTACAGTACTGTATTCTGTGGATTGTTTTATTTTAAATGCTATATATTATATGTCATCCAAAATCATAATGGAGCTGGACAGTTTAAAAAATAAAGTTAAATAAATGAGTAGAAGCACTCAGCAAAGATCAAGCATTGTCCAGAGCCCACTTTCAACATTTCCAAACATAATGCACATTGTTGCTTCCTTAGCACTTTCCGGATCAATGCATTAATGGGGAGGACGGGGACATAGAAATAACATGAGTAATACGTAGGTATCACTTCCCTCTCAATCCCTAAGCAAAGCATGACAGACCTCTTGCCAGAACATAGAATTTCACACAGTTCCCTTATAAATGAAGCTGATATCATTCAATGAAATGTGGTTTATCAAAATGAATCTTCACTAAGATTAAATACATTTTTTTTTAGCTGAGCAACTTGAAGAAGCTTTCTCATCTAGATCTGAGTATGAACCGGTTCACTACTTTCCCACTAATCATCCTAGATTTGCCTAACTTGGAATGGCTAGACATGGCGAGCAACAGGCTGAAAGAAATCCCTGGCAATATTGACAAGTAAATATAATAATCAAGAGATGTGATTTATATCATTGTGATTTAATTATAAAAGATCTTGTAGTTTTAATTTCATAGACAAAACAAATGGTTATTACCTAATTAAACAAATACAATTCAGGCAAGCAGTTAAATTATAAGAATCCTGTAACAGTCATAACACAAAGGCTTTGTAAAATATGATCTAATAGTCTATTTGAGTAGATAAATCTCAAATGTATATAATTTGAATCCCATTCTTTTAACTGATTTCAAACAAACACAAATATTATCAGGGAAATTGACTGATTTGAATAATTTTCATAGTATTTTTAATTTATGCCATATTTCTGAGCATTTGTTTTAAAAAATCTTTCAAGTAAATACTTATTTGTTTCACAACTGGGGAAAGTAATGCTGAAAAACTTAATGGTTACCAAAATTCAAACAGGGCTCAATTTAAAATCAGCCATTCTAGGTTCAGATCTTTATCTGATGGCATTTTTATACAATTTTAATAATATTTTGTTCACTGCTATTGAAATTACAGAAAATACATTTAGAGAAGAATGAACAGATAAACAACAATTATTTTGCTGAAGACAGCTGTTCATCTGCAGTATTTATCAGATGTATTAAAACTTTTAATTGAATTGGAACAGTTATGAATTACTGTTAACTCCACCTAACATAAAGAGCAAGCAGAAAACTATGATTCTCTGGCAGGGAGTAGGATTTCTAAGACTCCAAATTGCTTAAGGTTATCACACTCTACTTTTGCACTCCAGGTCTGCAGCCAAAGTGAGAAATTCCACAGTAAGATATTATTTATTATTTAGACTTATAAACCGCTTAACAGTGCTTTACAGCACTCTCTAAGCTGTTTACACAGTCAGCCTATTGCCCCCAACAATCTGGGTCCTCATTTTACTGACCTTGAAAGGATGGAAGGCTGAATCAACCTTGAGCCAGTGAGAATCGAACTGCTGAACTTGATGGCTAATGGCAGATGGCAGTCAGCATAAATAGCCTGTAGTGCTGCTTTTAACCACTGCATCCCATTGTCATGTGATTTACATTTGGATGCTTGACAACTGACTCACATTTATGACAGTTGCAGTGTTCTGGGGTCCTGTGATCCCCTTTTGCGACCTTCTGACAAACAGAGTCAATGGGAAAGCCAGATTCAATTAACCATCATGCTACTCATTTAACATCTGCAGTTATTAATTTAACAAATGTGGCAAGAAAAGTCATAAAATGGGGCAAAACTCTCTTAAAAATGTATCACTTTGTAATATACATTTTGTGGTCTTACGTTGAGGACTACCTATAACTATCATAAAGAGGTTGTTCTAGATTTATCACATTTGTTAACAATTGTTCAAAGTTTCAATGACACTGAAAAAAGTGACATATGACTGGTCCTCGTACTCACAACCATCACAGGATCCTCATGATCAAGAGATCAAAATTCAGACAAGCAAAATCAGTGGGGAGAAGCTGAATTTGCTTAACAATCATATGATTCACTTAACAACTGGAATAATTTACTTAACAACCATGACAAAAAAAGTTGTAAAATCAGGCGCAACTTACGTAATGATCACCTCGCTTAGCAACAGAAGTTGTGGTTGTAAGTTGAAAACTATAATTAAAACTGTAATTTGGGGAGTGGGGATTAATTTTTAATATATTCTTATTTACTTGCTTTTTGGTTTTGCAAAAATGTTTTTGCTCTGATAATAAATGTTTATTTCTTTTCTATTATCATAGGGACAACTTACTTTACTAAATAAAACAGATGGTACGGATCATCTCTTTGCCTTGAAAGGGATTGCAAAAAAACCATTGGCATTAGATCATATTAAGATATATTGTCAAGTTGGAAGCACTATACAGAAGGTCATAATGGTGCCAAATTTTACCAAGAATGAATTGATATATAAGGTATATATGACAGCTTGGATGAGACTGTATGCTTGTTTTACAGAATGATCAGTCTAATACAAATAGTTCTTGGCTTACAAAGGTTCATTTAGTGACCGTTCAAAGTTACAACAGCCCTGAAAAAGTGACCATTTTCTGCAGTTGCAACTTTGGTAGCATCCCCATGATCATGCGATCAAAATTCAGATGCTTGGCAATTAGTTAATACTTATGATTATTGCTATGTCCCAAGATCATGTGATCACCTTTGCAATCTTTTGCAAAGCAAAGTCAATGGTGAAACTAAATTCACTCAACAACCATGTTTATAACTTATCAACTGCAGTGATTCATTTAACAACTGTGGCAAGAAAGGTTGTAAAATGGGGCAAAATTCATTTGACAAATGTCTCATTTAACAACAGAAAGTTTGGGCTCAATTGTGGTCGTAAGTCAAGGACTATCTGTAAATATGCAGTGAAACCTCAATGTAATAGACTTCCTTTTAGCAGATTTAGGATGCAGAGACCAAATTGCTCCACAGACATTCCCTTGAAATAATAATTAATAACGAATATATCAAAAAGTCTTTTCACAACTGTTTGCCAATTTGTACAAAAAGCAGAAGTTTGATACGTTTAAAATAAATGATTATTTCTTTAGACAGCAGTTGCCCAAACTTTCATATTCTCAAAAACAACATGAATGACTCAATAACTACCTTTGAGATATCAAAAACCAGAAATAAATTGAAGGTGGGTAAAGTCCCAGGCCCAGATAGTTTTACAAGTCAATATTACAAATGTTTTGAAGCTGAATTTCTTCAACCACTAAAGGATGTAATGAATTGAGTTTTACAGGAGGGAAATATACTGTCAACTTGGAAAGAAGCTAATATTATTTTATTAGCAAAGGAAGGTCAGGATCCTAAGATGACAAAAAATTATAGACCAATTTCATTATTAAACGATGACTATAAACTTTTGCTATAGTCTTGGCAGAAAGACTGGAGGACATATTGTAGGATATGATTGTTTAAAAATAAAAATGAAGTATTCTGTGATCTGATCATTCAGACATAAACCAAATCCAACAATATGGAGAAATAATATCCTTTAATCTTGGTGACCCTGTGCGCAAATCTAAGGAAGAGCTAATCTTAGAAGGTCACACCTGCCATTGGTTTACATATTTATAACTTAAATAAAAGTTTAAATTAGATAAAAAGAATCACGAGTTTGATCTTATTAAAAAATGAAATGGAAATTCTACTGTGTGGTACTGATGAACATAGTATTGCAAAGATTTACAAATTGTTATTGAAATCAAGCCTGGAAAATGATTATGTGAAACATTGCATGATCCAGTGAGCAAGGAATGTTGGTTATAATATAATGCTTGAGCAATAGGATAATATGTGGAAGAAGGGTTTGAAATTTACATGAAATTACAATTTAAAAGAAAATTTCTATAAGATGATGTATCATTGGTATTTAACTCCTAACAAATCATTAAAAATCTATAAAGGTACTTCAGATGTATGTTGGAAATGTAAAAGTAAAGAAGGGACTTTTTATCACCTATGGTGGACATGCGACAAAGCAAAGAATTATTTTTTTATTTTTAAAAAAGTTTTATTAAAAAATATAGAAATTTTTTTTTTACATAATATAAAGAAACTAGACACATAAAAGAAGGAGAAATCTTTAAACAATCTTTAGAAAAAGAAAAAAGAAAAT
>JANHFO010002596.1:531106-550032 GCA_032468095.1 Pareas carinatus
TCTGCAGGTCGGAGCTTTCCGGCTGGTTCCCTGGGGAGCTTCTCTTCTCCTCCCTCCAGCAGCCCACTGGGGGGGGTGTCGAAGGAGCCCAAGCCCTGCCAGCCTGCTCTTCAGCTCTTCCTTTTGCCCAGGAAGGGCTTTTCAAAGCCACCCGTTGGCATTGGATGGCCAAATGGAGGCTTTTACGATCCTGCAGAGCGGACGCTCACTCGGAGCGACTTTCACCGCTCGGGTTGCCACCGGAAGTCCTATAGTCTTTATAATAAATGTACCTATAGATTTACTTATTTAGATTTCAAAAATAACTTATACAATGTTGCTTATTATTTAGGGGAAATGTCTTCTGACATTAACTTTGAAATATTGTCTTGCTGCTATTGATAAAAATATTTCAGATAACTAATAATATGGAAACATTTCAGATATGCAAATTGCAGGAACAGTTAGAAGCTACAGTACAAAAGCTGGAAGAAAGCAAACATCTTCTCAAAACAAATGAAAATGGTATGTGACTTTCTTGCATTAACTACTGTCTAATCCTTTCAACAATGTATATTTTAATATATAGAATTTATTAGGAGATATAATCTTAGTTTTGGGGCTAGGAATTTTCTCTTTTATTTCTGTTTAGGCAATAACTGTGAATGTTGGATTTAGGATAAAGATGAATGGTTCTTTTTAAAATATTTGGTGAATTTTTGAGGGTAAGGATATTGAAGAATGATTCTGAAGAATGTCATTCTTATTTTCCCTCATGGCACATATTAATAGGACTCATTTCCTTTTTTTGTATTACTGCAACTCATGCATTTATTTTCTTTCCCTTATAATGAAGAACTTGCAATGATACATACAAATTCCATCTTGTCACATATGATTTATCAGTTCCTAATCATATTTAAACTAAGATTGCAGTTCTGTAAATTTTTGTTTGAGAATGAACCCCTTTAACTCTGTTCTGAATATAAATGACTGGTTTAACTTTCAAAGCATACATTCAGAATTTAATCATGACTTTGTTTTAAAATTAAAAATAATTGGGATGAAGAGTGAAATGCTTTTTTTTCTTCATAGTCATCACATGGCTGAATAAACAATTGAATGAAATTCAGCTGACAAGGAAGCAAGAAACGTTAGGAACATCTACTTCTAGCAATGCTGTTTCAAGAACTGGCAGCTCTCCTCATAGTATGGTAATAGTAAAATTCATCTTTGGTACTGACCGTGTTCCTGTCTTTCATAGTTTAATTTCTAAGTAAGAAGATAAAATTCAGTGAGAGTGCACACTTTTCATAAATTCTTCAGAAATGGATCGTTCATGGGGCCTAGTTGGGACTGGGCTATTTTCCTTTCTCTTGATAAAAAGATGAGGCTTGAGATTAGCATATTTCCCTCCATTTGCTTCTTTTGCTATCCTGTCAATAGATGGTAAACTTCTGCGTAGGGTCAGACAAGAAAGCAGATGCTTCAACCTGGGATTCAAACCAAATCTTAACAAAATCAGAGTGTCTTAGCTTCAAGCAAATTAAATTTAGACCTAGGCAAAATATGAAGTGCAATGTAAATAGTAGTATGAATGAAATTTAACTAAGTTTGTTTTAAACAAAGACAAAAGGTATGAACCAATTTTTTTTTTTGACAGACCGATAATAGGATTACATCTTTAAATTCAGGACTGAACTATCCCATCTCCCCCTTGCTAGCTTTCCAAAGCTTCCCAGAAGCAGCTGCTGTCAAAAATGCCAACCAACAAATATCAGGAACAAAGGCAAGGAATTTAAGATATTTATTTTAATAGCGTTCCATTATACTGTATCATTTCAAGTCGTATCATTTTCATTTTTATTGATTTATGCCCAAAAGAAAATCACTTTTCTCTTCGCTGCTCTGGGTGACTACTATCTATAAAGAAAAGCATAACAATTAGGGATAAGTAATGAAAAAAATCCTAAAGACTGCATATGTCATTCAGAGTTTGTCATCCAGTTCCTTATATACGGGCCTGGATGCCAAAATAATCCCCCAGTCAATGTGTATGCAGTTAACTCATAAGGCTGCAACTTAGACTTATGTATTTATTTAGATTGTTTATATACCCAACCTCTAAAACTAATTCAGGTCAGAATACAGATAAAAAGTCCACAAAAGTGAACAATAAAATATAATAAAACAGATAAAAGAAATTCTACCAAAGACTTCAAATGCCTGAAGGAAAAGCCAAGAACTTAAAGCTTTAGAAAAAGCAGGCAGAGCGGGGCTATCTGTATTTAATGTGGAATATTATTCCAACCGCTTAAAACATTATTGGCAAAATGATTGTGGAAGTGCATAGGTGCTAAGAGAAAGCCACCCAGTTTTGCAAGAATTAATATATTGTTATGCAAAAAACATGCAGGTTCCATGAGTGAACCATATGGATAGTATTATGGCCATGATTTAGTGTAACTCAGATGTCAGTGATGATGTCAGACAATTTATTATTAGGAGTCTTTGAGAAAGCTAATTTAATTCTGCCTTAAATAAATGTATTGACAATTTATACTATTCAATCATTAAACATTTCTGTAATAATATGTATAATTTTTCTTACACGCAATAATGCATGACTAAGGCTTTGATACATAAAATAGCAAAAAAATAATACTGAAAAAATTCTTTTTCCAGCAGGTTCACTTCAATGTGCAACTCTCGGAAACAAACAGATGTTCAGATGCCCAGCCAATGATTCCTGGGCTGATAAGTCATTCAGCAAATAAAGAAAAGTAAGCAGTTGAGCAGGAGAAGAGTGAACTTGAGGAGAAAACTGGGAGCATTTAAAGAGAAGGAGAAAAGGCTATTTAGAGTTGAACAGGAAGGCAAATTTGGGAACTGGGAGGAAGCAGAACTATCTAGGGTAGAGATCAAAGGGTTGAAGGAATGTGTAGAGTGAATGCAACCAGTGTCACTTCTAGGGGAAGTCAGCATTCGAAATGCAAGACAAGCATTATTTGCCTCTATGGAAGTATAAGGAAATTCTATATCAGAATTTACCTGTTCTCCACTCTAAGATGATATGGGAGCCACCAAAGCAAGGACTAGATGCACCAAAGAATTAAGTGTGGGATGTCTAATAGGAAATAAAATACAATTAAAGCAAGCCATATTCTGTCATGTCCTAATTTTCAGTGTGTTCTAACAAGAGCAGCGTTTACCTATATATCCATTGTGAAGTCATATGAAAATAATGACTTTTCTGGTAAAGGCTTACTGGTGAATGTAATTGCCATCTGGGTAAACTGTTGCTCCTGATGTAGAAAGGATAGATGTAACTGATGAACAGGTTGAACAGATAATCTGATTCTAAAAGGATGCATTTTCGATCATAAATTTCCAGAGATGAGACCCTTGATCTGACTTGAGTGCAAAAATAGGTTTTCTTATTCCCTTTTGGAAGGAGCCATTGCCTTAACATCTGTTCTTCTTTCCACCACCCTTCTCCAGTCATAGTTTTTAAGTATTTAAGTTACTCCTCTAATAAGGAATGAACTATGAAGTTATATATATCTGAAAGAAAATCAACATTAAATTGAGATGCTAATAATACAGAAAAAACTAGTCTTTTTTCTCTTTAAGAATAGCTTGTGGGGGGAGATGTTAGTATGTCTTCAGACAAACAGAATATATCTTGATTAATTTTAACAGTGTCTCAGGTTATATGGTACCCACAGTAATAAAGCTTTGTAAACAGATCAATAGAGAAAGCAAAGATCTAAATTTTTCCAACGATTAGATCATTATTCATTTCCCCAGAGTCTAAGCAGAATATCATCACTTCATGGAACATGATTCCTAATAACAAAGATGACATAGAAACAATTTTAAGATATACCTAAGATCCTTCATCTGCCTAACTGGAGCTCTTAGATTTTGTCACTGCACTATGTATCAGTGCTGTGATCCGTCTGACAAGTCATGCTACTCTCACCTTTTTTGTTTGATCTTTCAAAAAGATGATGCTTAGGTACGATAGAGGCTAGAGGTAGTCTGTTTGAGAGTAGCAGAAAGGCCAGGTTTCCAGAGATAAACTCTTTGGAGGAATTAATATAAACTGTTAAACTAAAGGAATTAAGCCTTGAATGTAAAAATTTCTGTCCTTAGAATATGATTTTGAGATTAGCATTTATTGGTTCTCTGTCTTTTAAACAAAATACTATATTACATTGATTATAAGACGCCAATTATAAGGTGCAGCAGAGACTCGGTGGTGACAAGAAGGCCTCCCCCTGCGGGCCACACTGGGTTGGCGCCATTGAATATAAGATGCACCATGAACACAGAAACCAAAATACAAAAAAACATGCATCTTATAATCAATGTAATACGGTAAGTCATAGGAGATCTGGAATTGTATTTGAAATTCTTACAAATTTTCATAAGAAACTTAGAAAACTCCTAACTAGGTGATAGTTTACAACAATTCTGTTTTCTTTTGACTTAGTGGTGAAAACTTGGGATTGGAAACAAAGTATTTAAAGAAAAGGGAAGATAGCATACCTTTAAGAGGACTCAATCAAAACATAACTCAAAACACAGGTAAATGTGTGTGTTTGTGTGTGTAATTAAAATAAAATAATTTGTTCAAAATCTCTGAAAACTTAAGATATTATTTCAAGATCAATTCTTATCATTGTAGGATATATGAAGTCCTCTGCACCGAAAAAATCTCAGATTCCATGCAAGCCTGCAGCACCTTCTAAAACTTCTGCCTACTTTCCTGGATAGCTTGTTGTAATTAAAGGTTTACAACAATTTCTGATTTTTAAATGATTGTCAGTTACATGCATTTGTTTCCCTTTCATAGTATCAACATTAACATTTTTACTAAATAGATTTCTGGGTACTAAAGTGAACTAGTTCCAAAATGCTTAAGCTATTGTGTTTTTCCTATAATATGAAATTGATATTTTTTTATCCAATGGATAGACATCAAAATTCTAATTGGTTGTTCTCTAATAGTTCATTTACATTTTTGCAAATGCAAGGTATTAGTTTTCAGTTTCAAGTGCCAGAGATGCACTCTCTGATAAGAATGACTGATTGTTGTTTGTGTCAGAAGTTTATAGAATGTGGGGCTCAAAAGTGAATAAACTGTGAAGGAAAAATTACCTGATACAAATAGAATTGTCTGCAAATTTTGGAACTCAATTTTCAGAGTCTGATTCTGCAGGGAGTTCTTAAAGTCAATGCAAGGCCTTATTGTTCTAACTACATAATAAATACTACAATCTCAGGGAGGGGTATGCCAGATGGGATAGGATGTGAGACTCCTGGTTCTACTACTACTACGTATGTCTGCCTAAAGAAGCATAAACTTTCATACTAGTTTTCATTTATCAGTTTTTGACTATTAAATCAAAACGAATGTACAGGTTTATTAAAATTGTATCTAAGTTGACATTTTTTAAAATTATTTATAGATTTAAAGATTATATAATGATGCTACTATATGGCCAAATTACACATTTCCAGCTTAAATAGCAAACTCTGCTGTTCATCCAATAGTGTCTCTTGGCCATAAATAAATATTATTATTATTTGACCATGTTTGAAGTAATGATGCAATTTTTAAACACAATATTGTCTTTTTTCTAACCATGCTTGTAGGAAAACTTTTAAGATATAAAACTGGCTTAGTCAAGTTCTTTTTCTTACCTTTGGAATGCATTTGAACCCAGATATGCAAATCAATTTTAGTAATTTTAATGGAACTATTAATAATGTGATTTTGAAACGCAGTACTAGTGCCCACAAATCTATCTTAAATATTTGTTTTGGGGTTTAGAGTATTTTAGAATTCCTGTGCTGTTGGTTAACAATATTGGCAAGTTTTGTCCAGGGTCTAGAAGACACTACTTAAACTGATGATGAATGTTGGTATATTTTTGGCAGGTTTTCTCTCCACTGTACATATTTTTGTCTTTGAATGTAGTTTGCTGTCTGAACATAATAGATACCTTATTTAGCATTTAATTTTGCAACATATGTTTAAATTGAAATGTTATGTCTGGAAACTGGTCTGTTGTATCATATTCACATAATGACTAATACTTTAAGCTGTGATCTAACATCAGACAGATTAACAGGATGTTATTTTTGCTGCTATTCAGTAGAAAGATGCAAACCATTTTGCATTTAGAAGTTATTTTGAGAACTGTTTTGAATGTAAAATATTTTGCACTTATTCTATTCAGATTTTTTCAACTCTGATGTTTTCAACTCTGGTGGTCTGCTCACATAGTTGTAAAATATTTGGGTTTCCATTTGCTTGGAAATTATGTATCAATATTTTACATAACATCAGTCTATGGATTGTGGAGAACAATGTCTGTACGGTGCCTTATATATAGACCTCTGCTGCCTGGTTTTATTTACTGAAAAGAGTGATGAGGTTCAGATATTCTGGCTGTTTTTGACAATAGGGATCCCTGTGAAAAAAATAATATCCTAGTGCTGCATGAAAAGATAAAAATCTCAAATCTTTCTAACTGGAGTAGGCATTTCATTCTGCAGTGGGAGACCTGGGGCTCTATCTGAATCAAATCAGCAAAAATTGGCATAGTCTGGCCAATTACGTTTTATGAAATACAGAGGAAAGGCTTTAGCATGCTTCATCATAATTGTAGCTGGAAAATATCTAAAAATAGTCCCATATAATCTCCTTCCATGGGATTTTATTACATTCATACTTTTTTTTCAAACAACTGCTCTGAATATCTTGTAATTTTTGTCAGATATGCATTTAGATAAATCTAACGTGTAAACTTGGTAATTTAAAGTGTGAACTGAAATCCCTTCAATTACTTGGGTTTAAATAATTCAAGATATTTTAAGGACCGGGGTTTGGATTTAGTTACTGACTTTTTGATATATATATATATTTGTAATTCTGTATATTGAGTGAAAAATAACTGAAATCATTTAAATATCTTATTGGACAATCATTCTCTGCAGTGTAAAATGTGTATATTTGTCTATAATCTGAATGTAGTGTTCATATATATATATATACACTTTTGTTCATTTTAATAAAACCTTTACACAAAGGTTTGATTTTTATCCAGAGTATAAACTTCAGCTTTCTTAAAATAAAAAAGGAACATTTGTTATGGTACAGTTAAGGCTTTAGAAAGTGTAGACTATAAGATAGTCCTTGTTTCACAGCCTTAAAAAGTTATTTTGCTTCATACAAAAAACCTGAGAGGAATCACCTTGATAGCCATTAGAATTTAGTCCAAATTTTCAGACTAAAGCTCTTACTTTTTTGTGTTGTTAATTACAGAAAATGGATAGCTCTTGTGTACTTATGACTTTCATATTAGGAGCTGATGTTCCTTTCTTGATTCCCCTTCATATTGGAGGCACTGTTTAAGGCTCTTGTTTCTTGGTAGTGAAATAGCATATAAGAGAGATATATAAATATTCATTTATCTCAATTCATTCTATAATTGCCTTGGTCCACCTGTCATCAGTTCTTACTATGTGACCAGCCCATTTCCATTTCAATTCTTTTATTCAAGAGTAATGGAAATGGGCTGGTCACATAGCAAGAAGAACTGATGACAGGTGGACCAAAGCAGTCATAGATTGGATTCCACTTGAAAAAAAGTGTCTGTGAAAGAGACCTAAAACAAGATGGATAGACAACATCAAGTATTGTGGGCCCAATTGGCAAAAGAAAAGTCAAGACCGTATTGGTTGGAAACGTGGAAGAGGCCTTCATCCTGCAGTGGATAGACATTGGCTAAAATGAAGATGATATAAATATTCATGTAGTTCGGGTGCTGATAACCTACAGTTGAAGAACCTAGTTTTCCAAAAATTGCCTCCAGTGACATAGTCATATGCAGGCAAATTAGAATTTTTATGTTCACCAACCAAAAATTATACTCTTTCCCCTGCCATATGAGTTGCCACTAAAATTTTAATTTTCATTTCCCTGACTTTCCCTGACCAACATTTGTCAATATCCCTGACCACCATTCAAATATAACCACAAGTTAAAAAATGATTAGGTCGTATTGCATTAATGCAAGACTTAATTAAGTGTTCCACTCTACAACTACAAAAGTCTCAACTGCAAAAATATTTCATCAAAGTAAGAGACAAAGTGTCCATTCCATACACAAGCATGACCCAAAAACATGCTTATCTTTATATGTAAGTTAAATGCAGTACTTGCAGGTGCAGATGAAAACAGTTAAGATGTTTAAAGTTTGTATACTGCTGAGAAAAAGGTGGACACATCGACACATCAGATTTATCATATCAGATTTATTTACTTTGAATAACGAAGTAAATTTGCAACCAAACCAAATGAATCTGGCTTTGCAGAGGGAGCTCAAAGCGGGCTGCAGCACTACCAAGCCAATAAGCCATTCTGTGGCATATGCCAAGGATAGAAAACTTTGCTTGCTTTTCTACCTGCTGATTTCCTCGCCTGAGCTGGAGGGGAGCACGAGCCCCTTGTCACTCCATCTGCAAGGGAAGAAGCCAGGCTCTGCTCCCCTATGTGAAATGGAGCGAATCATCTCCATGACAGAAGCCTTCCTTCCAAGACATTTTTCTAGGCACCGGAGTTCTGGGCAGGCTTGCTGATTCTGCAGCAAAGACAACTAGTATTTGGGCACCAGCAAAGAAAGCCTTTTGTACTTTTCATTCTAAGTTAAACTGAAAGAAAAGAACTTGCAATGATTTCATCTACTGCTGGAATTAAAAAGGAGCAGCAATGAACCCTGGTCAGTCAGGCAATACTATTCACGTACTTACACAGTGCTTGGAGGCTTTTACTTCTGGGACGGGAAGTAATGGGGCCCACCTCAACCCTGATTCTCAGGAGGGTAAGCCCTCCCTGAGAGAGAGCTGGGATCCAATTTGGGTCCCCCCTCGACTCACAATTGTTGCTCAAGGAGTAGCTGATAGCTGTGGCTAGTGGGCTTTGCACAGAGCCATCATCTGCATTGACTGACCATTCCTAGACAGATGGTTTGCTCACGGTCCTTCACAACTTGGTCCCTTTGCAGTTGGACTCATGTAATGGGCTGTACAGGTACTCTTTTCGTCACCAAACTTTTTTCTCAGGTGCAATACAAAGTGCTGGTTATCACTTTTCAAGTCACGAATAGCAGAGCTAGGATACCTGCAAGGTTACTTCTCTCAGGGTATATGCACCTCCCGCCAGATTGGGTGGGTGCCTCCAGGTCCCCTCACTTAGATGTTGTCACCCAATGAGACCTAGTGAGCGCATCTATGCCACCTGTGACGTAACCTGAGTTAGATCCTCCAAGAAGATTCCCCCTCCCCAGTGTGGCTGTTGGGAAGGACTGTGCAGATTTCCTTTTGCCTTGGAGTGATCGCCTCCATGGCAGGGTCTTCACCTGGAAGCAAATAAAAAGGGATGTTAGAAGGCAATGCACAATAAGGACTGAATTCTCACTCTGCTGCCATTTTGCCAGCTGTGAGTAAGCTGGAAGAACAGAAATTATCTAGGCAGGGCAAAGGAATGATTACTTACAGGGGAAGAAAGACCTTTTCTTTGCATTCTTAAGACTCAAAAAAGACAGACCTTTTTTTATATTCTTAGATCCAGAAAAAATTTGATAAACTATTATCACCTATTTGAAATTCTCTCATCTTCAGCTCCTCTTCCTGGCTCAGGAAGAAGTCTTCTGCTAGGGACACAATCTGGGAATAGATCTGTGCTCCACATTCTCGAATTCCGCTCTGCGTCTCCAAAGACATGGCGTTCCAGATGGACTGGAACTGCTACAGGACCATCCAGTCCAGCATCTGAGCTTCTGGGCTCTTTGGAGTTCAGCCACTGATGTCAATGGTGGTAGAGATGGCTGCTGTATTCCAAGGTTCTCTCCTAGTAGCACAACTCTGAAGTGGTGATGTTATAGACCAAAACTTGTGCTTCCTTCCCCAGGTTGCTTGATCCTGATGCTTGGCTAGCATTTTCTACATGATCCAATCAGCATGGTAGGGGTTTTTCTCCACCTCTAGTGTACCGCAGATCCACTTTTTCATGGTGTTGAAATGCTGCTCCGAGGAATCTCCTGGATCTGCAAAGAGAAAAATTCTTTCTTAAGAGCAGGAATTCTCTTGACCTATTTGAGGAGCTCTTATACCCATACAGATAGGTAGAAATTTCACTTGAGAAATGAGATCTCTTTAGCTCTCTAGTGGATCCTATTGATTTTGGATCTTTTTAGAAAAACCCTCTAGATTAGAAGTTTGTTTTGAAGGTGGAATCAGATGGGATGCAACTGCTCCTCTGAAGGTGTCACTGCAGTGTGATCTTCTGCCTAAAGACAAAATCAAGCTGATCCCAATGAATGAGGAATTTGCATTCAGTCTGTGTCAGTGACTGGGAAGGGGAATGAATCCCTTTGATTGTAACAGTTTAAACCAACAGAATAAGATGAATGAAGGCAGTTGGGAACTTTTGGGACCTCGCTGCATTCAGACAGCCCTTCCTTAACTCTGACATGACCTAAGTTAGATCCTCCAGAGAGATCCCTCACACAATGTGGCTGTTGGGAGGGACTGTGCAGATGATGTGGTGCCAAAAAAGGCAAACTGAAATTTTAGCCTACTTGAGCAGCATTCTTTCCAAACCATGGTTCCAAATTCTTAGAATTTAAAAAGTTGACTCCAGAAAATTGATGAAAGGGAGGGATAGTTTACAATAATAGTATACAAATGCCTGATAGAAAAATCACATCTAAAAAATCAAGACCTGTTTTCTATCCTTTTAGCTTATAGCGCATGGCATAATGACATAAATATTAGGAAAAAGAAAAGTAAGAGAAGCAACAACAGCCAGGAAGCAGAGACAAAGGCAGCTTCTGGGAAGAATGAACTAAAGAAAATAAAGATCCAAAAGGAAGGGAGAAGGGGAAAAGGAGGAGCAGTCTCAAGATTGGTCCTGGAGAAGAAGCATCAGGGTGGTTTTCTTTGAGACTTCAAGAAAGCTGAGGAGTCAAGAGTTAACTTTTTGGGGGAAAATACTGCTATAAATCATAATCTAGAGAATGGTAACAGAATGTAACAATGTCATCTGGCCTGGAAAATTCCTTTCACTAAGAACACTGGTGGATAGACATGATAACTTTTGGAAGTCAAGCTGACCACAATTGCTTGACAACTGCCAATCACTGGATTCTTCAATTAACATAATGTGAATATTGCTGGGGAGGAACAATTGCTGTTTCAATATCACAACATAATCTTTGGACCACAAGGCGGTTCTCCTCAGGAAGGAATGCAACAAACTGAACATGTTTTGATACTGTGAGAACCTTTCCAAAACGTTTGTCTATCTCTTATCCTCCACCAGTAGGGCCTGCAAATTTTATATCTGAGTTTAGGGTCACATATACATACCTTTTCATAGAAGGCTAAAAGAACTTCAGAAGAACACAACAGAATAACAGAGTTGGAGGTTTTCTAGTCCAGAGGTTTCCAACCTGGGTTCCGTGGACCCCTTGAGGTTCATGGCAAGTTGCCAGGGGGTCCACAGACAGGTCAAGAAATTTTCTGAAAAAGTAATATACATGAATTGTCGATTAGTAATTAGTTGAATTTGTGGGAATGGGGTTCGCCATGAAGCAAAGTCCAAGTGTTGCACTGAATTACAATTTAGTATAACAGAGACCTTACTAAAACTACTATCGTATAATCACAAACTGAATAAAGTTCAAATCAAAAAATCCTGAAGCACATTTTTGTCTCCGTTTCCCCACTTTAGGGAGCCCAGTCTCAGCATACTTGGGCAGCCCATGGTGCGTGGCGGGCTGGGCATCCTTGCCTTGAGTTTGAGGCCCAGCCCAGTCCAGTCCAGTGGGACTGGCCACCCCCACCTCCACCCTTCTGGGCTCGCTCATTATGGATGTTCACAGCCTCTAAATTATTCCAAACATATCTGGCTGTAAGAAGCCGATGACAATGAAGGCAAAGATGACTCACTCCCCGTTGAGGAAGGTAGTGCTGGAATCAAAGGTTTCAGCTGTTGCAAGAAAGGGCAAGCAAATAGCCAGCAGACAGCAATGCAATGTCAATGGTTCTTGCATACTGACACTGTAAAACCTGGCCAATTTGATAACAACTCTCGTTAGGCAAGGGCTCTGCCAATAAATATGCAGAAATCTAACTGCTCTCCAAAGGGGGAAAGCGCCGACATGTTTCGGAATCCCAAAAGGCATTTTCTGAAGAAAAAGAAAGAAAAGAGAAAGCAAGCAAGCACCCTCTTAGGAATGAAGCCCTTCTCCGTCTAACGAAGGCAACAGCTGAACTGGGCCACAGCACGAAAGCCAAACCCAACTGATAGCCGAAAATTCTCAGGTGTCTGGGTGTCCGATGGCTGCAGACACGCAGACTGACAATACGGAGGACTAGGGCTTTGGAAATGGGGGGCCGTGGCGGTGAGAGCTCGTCGCTTCCTCGCTCGTCGTGGTGCGAGAAAGGCGAACCCCACAAAGCGCACTGATTCGAGCGGGCTGGCCCTTTCTGTGCAAGCGCGTGGCCCTCCGCCTTCCCTCGCGCATCCCCATAGCGGGAGCAAGGAGGCGCGGGCAGGGCGATGGCGACGGGCACATCCCCCTCGCGACCCGTGTTGGTGTCGGCGGCTGTGTCTGGATCCTGGAGGCCTTTCTCTCCTGGCGGGGACGCGTGTCGGGGCCGGCAGCAGCCACAGGAAGAGGCCTCCACTGACTCCGCCGTGCCGCGGCCTTCTGAATTCCTACGAGGACGAGAGCCACGGTTTCGTTTGGCGACTGGCGCCTGGCGGATGGGGAAGGGGCGGCTGCGGGGTAGCGGTGGGGGACGCCCCGGGTGCAGTCGTAGCGAAAAGTTGCGCTTGTGATAGATCCAGGCACCTCTCGACGTCGCTCTTCCAAGTGCCGCCGGTTCATAACGGGCCTACGGATTGTTGCTGGGGTTATTTTCTGAAGAAAAAGAAAAAGAACCGCTAACTCATAAATGCGTGAGAAATGCGACCACATCAAAATATTTGCCATGGAAGAGAGGAGGGAATAATCGCTCAGCGAACTCATGCATGGTGTAAGATTTAAGCTCCGGATTTGGTAGCTTGTAATTTTCTCTCACAGGCTTGCACCCCAATAAATTGAGTTCTGTGCAGCTAAGTGGGGTTTACTACTGCAGTCATTTTGCAGGCTCCTCGTCAGAAAAGTAGAGGGTAAGGTTTCAGCTGCTCTTTCCCTAAAATCCGATTATCCCTGAACAGGATTGAAATATCTGTATTGAGAGCAGGATTCTGTTTGGATCACGGGAGTGACAGTATGAAAAAATGTGTTTTCAGGCATTTCTATTTCCCATTCTCTTTTTTGAAATCAGCATAGAATCATGTTGTGGATTCATAGTGCTTCACCAGTTAATTCAGTGTGTTTACCTTAAAGCATTATTTCAGAATAACCAATCAACAGGACTCATTTAACTACCCCAGGCAAAAGAGACTTTAATCCACATTCCTTGCAGAAGATTCTTGTGCAAGGAATATGCCTCAAGCTTATCTTTTCTTTTAAAATAATATCTGTGAGCTGAGCAATATAAATTTAATTAAAAAGTGTTATTAAAGAAGTTCCATTCTTTTTATTCATAAAGCAGACATTTTAATGTAGGTCCTCAAATGCCTGATCAGCAGACATGCTTACTATCTTCTCAGGACTAGTGGAAGAGGAATAGACAAGGCTGTACTAGGTATGATAGAAGCACTTTGGCCAGTTACCTACTTGGTTTCTGTGCTGTTCTTCATAAATTTATGTAAACTTTAAAAACATTCAGATTGTTGGCCATCCTTGTGTGTTGTGATTTCTAATTTCTAATTTCATAGTTTAGGTAAGACCTAAATAAAGAATTATTGTATTTATACTGAAACTGTTTGATTTCATTGGATGATCTGGATTTTAGTGTTATAGAAGCTAAATAAAAAAATTAATCCTATGCAATTTTTCTTCAACGTGCATGATTCTGCGTTTCTGTACCATGTACCCACACCTTTTTTTTTGCCCTTTTATTTTTTTCCTTGGACAGTTGCTCCATCTAGGTCTAAACAACTACCGTAAGTTGCGCTTTTCGGGATCTATTTCGGCATTGTAGTTTAGAAATTGTGTAACCAGAATTGTCAATAATATTAATGTTGAATTCTGGAATTATAATAGGTTACAAAATTTGTCATAGATTTATTTTGCAATTATCTACAAGTATAAACATTTACATAGCAGCTGTACTGTCAGTCAACATCTACATCAAGTCATCTATCAGAAACCTAATACCTTTCTTCTGATTAGTCATCACCAGATCAGACACGATCAATTGTAGAAAGTTTAGGATGTTTGGCTGTAGTGTGAAAGTCTATCCTTCCTTACATTCCATTTCTAGTCCTCTAATTTGGATATACTACCTGCTTGCTTCCCAAAGTTGTGAGGGCTCCATCACTGGAAGTTCTTAAGAAGAGATTGAATAGCCATTTGTCTGATATAGTATAGGATCTCCTGCTTGAGTAGGGGACTCAACTAGAAGACCCTTCCAAATCTGTCATTCTGTATTTTGGAACCCTTCATTTATTGTTTTAAATGATTTTTCTCACCGAAATTATTGGCTGCCTTATTTCTTGCCTCTAACAGAATGTTAAGAAGCACTAGTTTGAATATAGATTTTTAAAGACTCTGTTGCTCACATATTGTTTACTGTTCTTCAGACTATCAGAAAGAATCTGTCAGCACCTTTCCCAACTAACACCTTTTTTTAAAGGCATAAGCTTTTGTGAAGTGTAGTTTCAGGCTAGCCTGGCTCTCCTCCTCTCGTGATATTCAGACAGTATCTAAACATAAGAGAATTAATTGCTGCACTTCTGAGATTGCTAGATTTGCTCAGGGATCTTTGGTAAGTGAATCCGTCAGAGTCTAAAAACAAGTGAACTAAGATTATCAGATCCCCACTTTCACATGCTAGCTGATCTTAGCAAAGAACTTTAAAATAGCTATTACTTGTTTTGAAGAAAAGGTTTATTTTTTAAGAAGGCTTGCTGTTTTTTGTGTTCAAATTGTTTAATTACTTTACATTTAATATAGTAATATTTTCTACAAATTTAGCTAAAACAGACATGAAAGCGACCAGTTATTTTTTTTAAAAAAATTCTTTCTTCAAGCCCTTTCTAAAAATTAAAAGTTCTTAGGCAAAGACGTCTACCTTAAGGGAAAGATTTTTTGATTTTGATTAATGATTCCTTTCTTCTTCTTTGAAGGTGCATTAATTTTCAGTCATGGTGGATTTAAATAAATTAAGATTGCTTAAGACACAACTGCTACTCTGATTTTTTTCAGATTAAATTTCATTTTAAAGCAGGTAATAATTCGGTGATTTAGTACCAAAGGAGATGTGTGTTTGTAGCTTCCTGATGTTTTGTTATTATGTTATATTGGGAGGACAATGATCACCAATACGTTTTTAACTTACACTTCCATATTAAACTTTTATATTTTTGTTTTCTTTGAATATTTTACCAAAGCAATATTGCAGCAATGTGTAGTTTTGAATTAATAGGTTTAATTTGTTTTTTTTAAAATCTAAATAATTTCAGAGACATCAATCTTAAAGCAAATGTTCACAAGCTGTTTTGTAAACAGAGAGGACCAAAACATTAAGTTCTGGGAAAGGAGATAATATTGAGAAGAGATTGATTCACTATGGCAGTGATGGCAAATCTATGGCCTTCTCTGTGGGCACACGCCGCCTCCCCAGCACAGATTTCTTTACCAGAAAGCCAGAGGGACGTGGGGCTTCCCTCCCCTTCTCCGCATGCGCTTGAGGACATTTCTGACATCACCCACCCCTCTGGCCAGCAGCCCAATGGAAGTGCTTTCTTTCTCTCCTGACTGGGGTAAGGCGGGCGGCTCAAATGCGGCATGAAATCTAGCGAAGGTGAGAGAGGAGAGGAGCTAGGTTGGAGGGAAGCATAGTTCACAGTGGGCCACAGAAGCTGGGGTAGGCTGCTGGAAGGTCTGTGGCATGCTTGTATAGGCTGTGGGTGAGGTATGGGGAGGGCATGGGGGGTCACCGATGGCCACGGGCAGAGGGCAGGTTGCTGTGTTGGCACTATGGAATAAATAAGTGGCTTTTGGGTTGTACTTTGAGCCCTCAGTCTCTAAAAGACTCACCATCACTGCACTATGGTATAAAAAGAAATGGGGGAGAAACACAGACTTGCAAGATTCTGTTGTTACAGACTGTCTCAATATAGTTCTAGTCATCCTATAGAGGCTCTTTAATGATCTGGTCTACCTCAGAGGGCTAATAGGTTTACTGCACAGATAAGATAGCTACCAGTCTTCTTCCCTCACTGTAAAATAAATATGAAATCCCTTATTTTTTAAATAGTGTTACATGGCTACCCATCTCAAATCCATGTCTCTTTAAATATTAATTTTTTATATATAATGTTTTAAGAAAATGTTGAAATTCAATTGGATGTTATGAATAATTAACCTATGACCCAGGGATGAAATGGCAACAATTTGACAACATGGTGTCTGACGGAAAGATCAGATCCCCACATGATGGTCCAATTAAACTGATTTATTACTAAACGGTCTTATGCACAGGAATCTTCTCAACTGATAATTAGCACCTGCTTGGAGTTATGTTAGGAGTCAACAGAATTCAAATAGGATTGGACTTACAGCTTGAGCAGACTGCTCTGGCACTGTGTATGAGGTAACCTATGCTTCTGTTGTTTGGGGGTGGTTGCATAAGTGTTCCTTTTATGTTAATGTTTTAATTTCAATGTTTCCAATGTGCCTTGCCTTCCCCCATCTCCCATTAGGAAGCTGGAACCAATCAGCATGCAGGCTGCACAACACACAGTTGGGATTTAGGAGGTGTTTGAGGTGGTTTAGTTAAATTTTTCCCTGAGGCACCGTTCTAAAATTTCTTAGACGTAGCTTGGGATCTGCAAAGGAGAGCCAGTGTTCTTCTGAAGCTGCCTAGGGCTTAACTGTCTTTTTCAGACCTAATGGGGAGGATAAAGTGGGGTCATTGAAGTCCAAAGATGGGAAGAAAAAATGTTGTCGGTCCATTCTCTGATCTTCCCTCCCTTCATTGAAGAATTTTCTCCTTATGTCCAGTCGAAAACTTTCCATCCTCTTGAAGCACCAGAGAAAAAGTCAACTCTCTCTCTCAGGTTCTTCTGGAGACAGTTATTCCCTTTTCCCTTAAAATTCTCTTTACAAGACTAATCAGTCACTCTCTCAACTTGTCCTCATGCTAAAACAGAAGGAAGGAAGGCAGAAGGACCATCCCTTTGTCACTTTACTCAGAGCTGAGCTGTTCCAATGATCAAAAGAGAAACATAGGCCTGTCCACCCTTGACATGGGTCAGCTGCCACTTGAGAAAATTATCCTGTGTTGTGTTCCTGGCGCAGATGTGTCCCAGGATTTCTCCACAGGCAAAGCATTTTGAGGTGTTCTAGATGTTCTGAAACTAATGAGAAAGGAAATATTTTATTCAATGGTATTGGATCCTAAGCCTCAGTACCCTTCATAGTAGACAGCCATTGATTGATTTGAGCACTAGGGGAATCTTGAGGGCGTATATAGGAATGCTATGATCTGCTGCAAACTGAATGTCCACAAAGTTGTTTGTATCTCCAGAATTAAAAATGGCCAGGGTTTCCAAAATGCGTTTCCCTGGTATCTGCCATGACACTGGAACCCCTAGGTGATTTGATGAAGGAGAACGTGATGTTTGGGTTTGGTTTGCCGGAACATGTCCCCCATTTAGTAGTCCAGCTAAACCTAAACTGTTTCGCAAGAGGGCTGAGCTGGATTTCTTGGCAAGGTCTTTTGCTGCCATATGTCCCTGCTCCCCCCTCTCTCTCCATTCAAAATGCCACAAAACAGCAGTTCACTTCTGCAGCCCATCAGGCTCTAAAATGTAGAGATGCAAAGGGAAAAGCCAAATTATGCCAGCAGAGACTACACTCTTCATATTAAATGCTGCTATCATTACAGATGGAGGAGTATTAAAACAAATCTTTTATTCAGTAGTGTGAACTTCCAGGCAAGGATGCAGAGTTTAGATGCCAGAGATAAAGTTGGCAATTAAGATTTGAGAATAAAGAAACAAATGATCTAAAATTAGATCTTTCTTTTTCTTTCCCAAGTGTGAATAACTTTTATTGCCTCTACTGAACATCTACAGCAATAAATTGAGAGTTGCACATTTGTGTGTAGATATTGACATGTGTGGATTTTAATATGCTTGTCTACAGTCCAGTCTCTTTTTCTTAAAGAGGAAGTTTAAACTATTATCCTCTTTACACTGACATGACAGAGATTTTACTTATACTCATGTAATTCTTCTCATGACCATGAATTGTATCTCCTTGAAGAGATTTTTTTAATGAAGAAAAATTATCAAGCAAACATCAAATTTGCAATTTATTTTATATTTTTCATTCTTCACGGAACTGCCAGGTTTCCAGGCACCCAGAAAATACAAGAATGCATGTGGGCCATGAGGAACCAGCAGGCCAGGAAACAACATTTCAAGATATCTAGCATCTGAGGAATCTTTTTTGAGTGTTCATTACCAAGAAATATTTCATGTCATAATAAGAGGCGAAGTGAAGATGAGTGAGGAGAAGTGAGTGGGCTGATATAGAAATATATTCTTGACTTGCAATGTATTTTGGCTTCTCCAGGTTCTTCAGACCAGAACAAAAAGACTGGAAGCAGATCTGAAGAGAGCAAAGGTCCAGAGTCATTTGTAAGTATTGGCGTACTTGAAAATGCCTTTATGCAGGGCACAAACATTTTAGATGCCTTCTCCAGAATGACTTCTGAAAAGTATTTTGTAACAATTTGCTGTT
>JANHFO010002596.1:577440-591958 GCA_032468095.1 Pareas carinatus
AGCAAAGTTAATGGGGAAGTCAGATCCACTTAACCGTGTTACTGATTTAACTACCACGGTGATTCACTTAACAAATGTGGCAAGAAAAGTCATACAATTGGGCAAAACTCACTTAACAAATTTCTCACTTAGCAACATAAATTTTGGGTTCAATTGTGGCCGGAAGATGTGGACTACTTGTACCCTTAAGCATACAGTTGATATATATTGTTCATGTCTGGCATGTTAACCATGATATAATCACAGCATATGTTAAAGTTCTTCTTATACAACCCCGTGTCAAATTAAACCCAATGGATCTTATGTGACAGATGTCAACTTTATTCAAATATTTAAAGACATAAAAATCAGGTACAACTGGATTCAGATCACCACAAAAGCAGAACTAGTTCTATTATTCAAGGGAGTAAAGTAGTGCTATATGACAAACTTCCCTTATTGCTCTTCTAATAGCTGCCCAGAGCAATCACTTCAATATCCCTTAAACCATATGGCTCTCTAGATTAGCTTGCCACTAACAGCAACTTTCCTATGCCTATTCCATTCAATGTATCTTTAGGATAATCTGTAAGGTAGGCCATAGGTTGGCTATCTGTGCTACTACCATTACTGAAAAGTACTCACCAGGGAAAAACACATCTTTCTATTTCAAAAGGGCAATCTATCTACATGGTATGTTTCAAAACACAAAACTATGAAGTTCCTAACACTACATTGGTGAGATACACCCTACTTACATAGGAATAACTACACATCTGATAATTGATATTTCTGCACATGCCTAAAAAAATCACATCAAATGTTTTATTCTTCAGCTCAATTATGTTTAAATGTGACTACCACATGATTATTACAAAGCAGATAAAACAAATGACCGCTAGGCAAGTCCCCCAACTAAAAGATCATTTCCAAAGGATATCTCAGGTCAAGTATACATAACTGAAACTTGTGTATTTCATGCTACTTTGTAACAAACAATTCTCATCTTGAACAATTTGCTTTTAACAAAACCACTCGACAAAATGGTTAAAGAAAAACAGTTTAGGGGTCAAATATTTGGATGGGAGCTATTCCAATCCGTTTTTAAAAGCATCCTCTGGGAAAATCAAGTGACTAACCCTTTATATTAAAAAAAAAAAAAACAAATGCCCGAAAATGAGCTATTCTTAACAACTGGGGAGGATTCCGTAGATAAAACAATGCCCCAAAAGTTAGGAACCAGTTTATAAGCAATTTTACAGAGGAAGCGGCGAGAGGGCAAGAGAAAAGGCATGCTGTATGCTCATTCTCCGTAGTTTTGAAATCCTTGAATCCCCCTCCAAGGAAGCCAAATAAGAGCAAAAAAAAAAATCAGAACATCGATAAAACGGAATAGAAAACGAAAGTCAAAAAAAAAAAAGTTGGGCGATCCGCCTTTGAAAGAACACATGTTCCTCGAGCCCGGGTTTAAGGATGCCTCAATCTCACCAGGCATTTTTTTGGGGGGGGCCTCCCTCTCCCCCCCCTCTCTCGCGAAGCCTTTACCATCAGAATACGACACTGCTATCCGTCGAAGCGGGGGGAACCGCGGCGGCCCTCGGGATGGCGGCGCTGGTTTACGCGGTGACAGGTCCGCTGCCTCCCCCGTAACGCAGGCCTCACAAAGCTCCGTCCCCGCTTCGCCCCGCCGGCCTCGCTCCTCCTCCTCCTCCCCCTTTCCACAGGCGTCGAGCTCGCCGACTTCCCCCCAGGCTCCGCGCCGCGAACGAGCCGCTTTCCCTCACCGTGCCGCCGTCCTTAATGATGATCTTCTTGGCCAGCAGGATGCTGCGGTTGGCGGCCCTTTTCTTTTTCTTCCCCACTTGGGTCATTTTACCATCCTCCTGAGAGGGCCGAAGGGGAAGAGCAAGGGGGAAAGAAGCCGAGGCGGGAGAACGTCTCGTCTTCCCTTCCCGGCAGCGGCCAGGGTTGTCTTTCCCAACTTGCGGCCCGCAGTTCCCCTCAGTCACCCGCCGGTGCCGCCATCTTGGGGAGAAGAGGGAGGGAGGGAGAGAGGCGCGCGCGGGCGGTGGGGGGGAGAGAACAACAACCCCGCTGCTCTGGCAGTAGCAGCAGCGGAGGCGGCCGGGTGGGGTGGGGGGGGATTTCGTATCACGCGATCCTTCGATTGGTTTAGGGGTGTTGCACGTGACTCTGTAGGCCACGCCCTCACACGGCTCTCCGCGAGAACCAATCGCTTTTGTCGACGGTTTTTGCCTCCACCGGGCATTCGGGAGGGGCGCGTGAGGCGTGCGGACGTCGGAGGCTTCCTGGCGGCTGACTCTGAGTAGGCCCTGACAGGAAGGCGGGAGTTAGAGCGTGGGAAGTGCGGGTGTTCCTTCGACTTTGGGGGTCAGAGAAGCGAGGAACGGACTGAGCGGGAAAAGCCCGTACTGTGATAGGCTTCATTTAGAAGAGAGTATAAGGCGATCAGGTTTCCCGATTGCTTATCTGGAGATGATCTGACATGCACCCACATCCTTTTTAACTACAAACTGAAAGCAAGGGTGCTATACAGGTAGTTTTCAACTTACAACAGTTTGTTTAGTGACCATCCAAAGTTACAATGTCACTGGGTAAAGTGACTGGTGACCGTTTTCACACACCTATCGCTTGCAGCCTTCTCGGTGGTCATGTGATTGACATTCAGACACTTAACAATTGACTCATTTCTGGTTGCTGTGTCCTGGGGTCGTGTGATCATCTCTTGTGACCTGACAAACAATAGGGAAGCCAGATTCACTTAACAACCACAGTGGTTCACTTAACAGCTGTGGCAAGAAAGGTTGTAAAGTGGGGCAAAACTCAACTGTCTTGATTAGCAACAGATACTTTGGGCTCCATGGTAGTCGTAAGTGGAGGACTACCTGTATAAATACATTCAGTAATTAAGCTAATCCTGTGAAGTTATTGCCTGTGGGCTATGTTATAAAACAAAATACAGATTACACTTTCGTGACACTACAATTGTCAAGGTATGAGCAACTCATAGGCACTTGTATTTTTTAAATGGAGAAGTCTAAGATGACCTATAACTGATAAATTTTAATTTAGTTTTCATCCTGGGTACAAAGTGTGTTTTTTTAATCCCTTATGCCTAAAATAAATAGAAATAGCTTTGCTTCTGTAGTCAGTACCATATTTTGAAATTGATGTGTTTTCGAGAACATTCCCAATTAATATTCAATGCTAAATAGACTTCCAGAATATTCTGGAACTGTGAGAACAGTTCAGATGTTTCTAGAACTTTCTGGAATCTTAGAACTTTCTGGGACTATCCAATAGTAGTCATAGAAGTATAAAAGTACAGGTGCCTTAAACCAACATTTTAGTTTATCTAATTGCTGAGTAAGAATAATGAATAGCAATATTTGATTTAGATGGCATCAAGAGGTTGCTATGTGTGTGAACAATTATCAAGATGAGCGAAAAAGTACTCTATGAAAGCAGTTAAGGTGTGCAAGACCTACAATACATACTTCAGCATACCTGTCCAGTCAAGACAAGTCCTGGGCATCTAATTTCACACACATATACTGCAAGAAAACTTGAAAGTAAGGTGAACAATTGCTGCTTGCTAGAATCCCAGTGATATATTACATTTTAAGAGTTTGCAATTAAGAAAATTTTAAGTATTTTCAATGTTCTAGGAAAATACAGATTACAATATATATTTTATGCCCTGTGGTAATATCTTGCACAATATTAGGTAATATGTGAAATACCATTTTTTAAAAATTGTATAATTCTGCTATGTTTACAGGCTGGTACAGGAGAGAAAAGAGAGCCATGAAGTTTACTATCCTAAGAATTTGGCAGGAAGTTGCTGACCACTCAAGCAACTGCTACTTCTGCATGGTGGATCCTTCCAAACACTGAACTAGCAAAAGAGCGTCTCCTGTCATGTATCCAGACATTCCTTTAACTATCGTCCTGGTACAACACCGCCCTGATTTCCTCGTTTCCACTCCTCCAGAGAAGCGTCAGCCAACTTCAGGAGCAAAAAGCAAATCAGACAGCAAGGAAGATATTGCAGATATAAAATACAATTTCACGGATACGGCTGAGGAGACAAAGCCATACTTACCCAATCAGAAAGTCCTCAATGTTTTTTTCAGAGACCTTGCTCTTACCAAGTCCCAAGCTGAGCTTCTGACATCTAGGCTTAAGAAGTGGAATTTGTTGGATGAAAGTGTGCAAATCACAGATCAGTGAACACATATAATTTAATAATTGATCACACAAGTATCATGTGTATGTTGTTCGTTCTTGTTATCACATCCATAGCATGACATGATCTCCTAAGATTTTTACAGTGATCCTCTTAAAATAAAATTTAATACAGCAATAGGCAACCTGATACCTGCCCTCCAGGTGCATGGCTTTTATCCATTTCCTCCAACCAGTCATGTTCTCTTATTAATGACACACCAGTGCATCACAAAAATGTAAAGTGAACTATGATTCCACATGTTCACATGCACCATCAATTCCTTTCCTTTTTTATTTGACCAAGATGACCAGTTAATTCAAGATAAATTAATAATTAGGATAATGAAGTACAGCATGACCCATTATCAAATAAAAATAAAAAGATTTATTTTTTTAAAAAAAGTTTAATATGTCTGTAAAATATACAGGACTTTCCACATTACTGGAACTATTGAATTATCAATTACTAGAATATTTTAATTTTAATTCAATGGAGACTAACATTTTAAGTCACTGAAATGCAATAAGTAGCCATAAATGAATGTATACAAGTATCAATTACTGTAACAATCTTGTAAAATGACAACTGTTTTCAAATTCTCCCCTGAGACTAAAGAGAAAACAAAACTACTCTTGACAAATGGCAATCGTGATTGAGCAGAATTTGTCCAGTTCCTCGAAAGGGGGGGGGAACATAAGATTGTCAGCTGCTTTTCTATGACTGGTTATTAACAATTTTTATGCAAATTTAAATAAAAGGAGCAACTAAGAAAGTTGTGCATTACTGATTTACTTTCCTGCAAAAGATATGGTGATAAATGGTATGTCATTGAATCTCCCTCATCAAAGAATGGAAAGTAAGACACCAAATCTCACTAATTTAAGGATGCATTTGTGTTGCCTGTAAAATAGGCATTTAACCACAGCAAACAGTCTCCCTAGCATGCCTGAATTACAGGGGGTTTTTTTGTAGTGAAGGTTGGGTACTTTTGTTAAGTCTGGATCAAAAATTGTAGTTTTTTTCCATCTGAACTTTCTCATAACCAAATAAAACCAAGTATTTCAAAGAAAGTCTACAGAGTCTTAAATTAAATTTCAATTATGGTAGCCAAGAGGGAGTCAAGTTACTTTGCTGGGTCACAGCAGCAGCAAGACATTAATTGAAAATGAATTTGAGCTATTATTTCATATAGCATAGTTATAATTGCACTCTAATAAGGTCTGGCTTAATTCAACTCTTCATAAAGCTATGGGCACACAAAGAATAGACCATAGAAAGTTGACTGAATTCACAAAGTGATAATTGCTGATATATATACCATAGAGCAAATAGCTTAAGTCAGAAGATTTAGTAGTGGCCACTATTACAGGTAGAAAATCAAAAGAGAGCACTTTTCACAAATTAATTTGGAGTGTTGCTTTAATTTATTTGGCCAAGGAAGTTGAGACTTGAACAGTGTTTGATTCAGTTTGATTCAACTGAAATTAACTGCTATGGGATGGCATCAGATTTACATATGAAAGGCATATATTTAATGACATACTACCAATATGTCAAGTCTGATATTTCTTTGTACCAAGTATCTATATATAAAAAAGTAAGACAGCCTGATGATCGGAGTTACTTCCTACACAAGTGCTTCATCAATATTGGTATGGAATGCCATAGGAAATAGTGAAGATGCTCCTATAGAAATGTAAGAATATTTTTTATTTCCTTTTATTTATTTATAGTAAAAACATAATTATTTCAACACAGATTGAGGTATGCAATTCAATAAATATCAATATAACCTATATTATTAATCTTTCTAATACAAGTGATTCCTACTACTCCTAACTTCCTTTGAGCCAAATATAGAACAGGTTCCAAATCTGAAAAGTGATTCTTCTTTCTCTTTCAATCTCATCGTCAGTTTGTCCATTTCTGCACATTCTAAAATTTTCTTTATTATTTTTTCTGCTGGTGGTGTTTTTTGTTTTTTCCAATTTTCTGCAAAGACTTGCTGCCATGTATGTATGTAGATATATTCTTTAGCATATTTACAAGTCCATCACATGATGATAAGCACCTATATTATTTTTACATTTCCAACATTTATCAGGTACTTCTTTAAACATTTTAGCCATTCTCATAGGTGTCATGTGCCATAAATTCTCTTTATATACTATTGATTTTACCAGTTTATAATTCATTTCCCATAGATTTTGCCATTTATCTAAATTAATAGCATAATAGCAAAATCTTTGCACGTTATCATTGTTTCTTTCACTTGTTCAACTTCCATTTTTAAATTCAACCAATAATTATACATCTTTTTTGTCAGTTTTTCATAAGTTAATAACTTACTAAATTCTGTCTGTTCCTTGTAAAATCCCTGCAGTTTATCTTTTTCATATCTTTTTAATTGCAAATATGCCCTGCGTTTCCATTTCTTGTCTAGTTTTTAAATTTCCTTCCCTATCTAAAATATCCTTGTATGTCCACATTTTTTCCCAAATTTGGATGAACAAATGTTTCCATTGTTGAAAGCCAACTTTGAATTTTCAAATATATTTTTTGTTTTATTTTTTCCCATATTGTTTGTAATGCATTTCTTACATAGTGGTTTTGAAAGTACCTATGAATTTTATTTTTCCTATACCATAGAAAAACATGCCATCCCAATTGCAAATCATGTCCCTCTAAATATAACAATCTTTTATTTCTTAGTAACATTCATTCTTTAATCCATGTTAGTGCTGACGCTTGGTAATATAATGACCATTCTGGTAAGCCGAAACCTCCATTATTTTTACTATCTTGTAGCATCTTCATCTTAATTCTCACTTTTTTATCTTGCCAGATAAATTTTAGGATTAAGGAGTTTAAATCATCAAAAAAAAATCTCCAACTTTATAGATATCGTCTGAAATAATAATATTTTTGGTAAAATGTTCATTTTAACTGTCACAATTCTCCCTAAAAGTGATAATTGCAAATTCTTCCATCTTTCTAAGTCTAATCTTATTTAGTAGTTTAATATAATTATCTTCTTTCAATATTGAACATCTTGCTGAGATATAAATTCCTAGGTATTTCACTTTTTTAACTATTGGTAATTCTCTGATAGTTGCCTCTTTTGTTTTTCTGTACTATTCTTAACTATCACTTTTGTTTTTTTCTTTATTTTCAGTCCTGCCACCTCTCCATACTCCTCTCCTTCTTCCAATAATTTTGGGACTGTCTTAACCTGTTCTTCCAATATAAAAACCAAATCATCTGCAAATGCTTGTGACTTAAATACTTGCCCTCTTTAGTTCTTTGATCTCTGAACCTTGCCTTATAAGAAATGTAAGAATTTCTTACATTTATAAAGGTTTTTGTTGCCTTTGTTAATATACAAGGTGGTGAACATACCCTACTCCTCCCTCTTCCTTCCATTTTCCTCCCAATCCTGTGAGATAAGTTGGACTGAGAATGACTGGCCCAGTCATCTAGGCTTTCTCCAGATTTCTAGTCTGGTGCCTTAACCAGTTATAATTATTGTGGAAAGAGAAGACAAACAATGTAAACAATTTATTGATGCAAAGTGTACATTATTTTTTAAGGTCATTGTCCTCGCACAGCTCATTAGGCATTAATATTCAAATTTGTACTTAAGATTTTTTTTCCCTTGCATTTTGAGAATCTTATTTTTTCAGTTTTCAGATAACGTTAAAAAAACACTAATCATAGAGTTGGTTAACCCACAAGAAAAACTGATTTACGCATCCCTCAAGATTGCATAGCATTTTTCTAGTGTATTATATATACAGTAATTGGAGTTTTATCCGCTATTGGAATACATTTTATAATTCTTTGCCATTATAAACATTTTTATTTCTTTTTTAACAACACTGTTTTGAATAATAAATTACTTACACCACTAACCATCGCTAGTGGAGATATTATAAGGGTATCTCATTTGTAAATTTGTTCATCATTTGCTTTAGACAGCAATTGTGCTGCACTTTACCACAAACTTTTTCTACCTTTGATTTAAAAAAAACCCACCTTAAATGTGCTAACAGAATCGCACCTTTCCTTTTTTTAGTTGACCTCTGACCTTTGTCTAACCTCAAAACCCACTTTGGAATTTAAAACTTTTTAAGTTCCAAGTTTTTTAAAGATGCAACTGGGGCTATGAATGAGGAAAATGAATTCACCTTCTTCCATTCCATTAGCAGAAACTGCTTCCATTGATAGAAGCATAGTGTAGTGCCCCCTACACACACACACACACACACACACACACAATTAATTATCAATTAAATTCTCAGCGATTGCATGTAGTTTTTATGAGTATCTATACATGTTCAAACACTTATCTTACTACCTACCAGGCTCCTTGTCTCATCTTTAATTTTTTTAGATTTAAAATACTGGAATCATTTTGTGAAGGAGTAAGCCTCTCTCTCATGAAGTCTTTCTTCCATTATCGTCACATAACAAAACAATCATGACATACTGTATTGTGAATGCATAATCCCACATGTAACTAATGCCGAAGGCTTACGAACCTCTACTTTAGTTCATTGTCATTCATAAACAACTTCTCTAGTGTAACTAAGTTCCAGGAAAAATCTAAAACTCCTAGTCTTATCACACAACTATGTTTTCTATGACTTTCAAGTTTCAGAAGAACCATAGTTATTAAAAGAGGCATGTGGGTCAGAGGGAGATGCGGAGGGGACATTATTTTATTGTGATATATTTTATAGGCATTTAGGACAGACTGGCCTACAATGGGTTAAAAATAAAAGTGTTCCACCTACAATGCAGCTCAGCTATTCCAGACATCTGCACGGAGGATCAGGAAGTGCCAGTAATGACTTCTATGATTACAATCATAATTTCTCAGCAGCAATTTCCATGAGGAATTCAATGATGTACTACCATTATTCGAGCAAATGTATACAAACTGCTTTCACAGAGCCTATTGTGTCTTATATTCTCCGAATATATTTATTTCAATGTTCCAAAATAGTCCGGGTTACAACCTCTATTAGTGTGACTACAGCCCTTTGAGTTCATAAAGATTTGCCACCCAACCATGAAGTTCTTCTGTATCAAAAGTAACCTTTACCCAAGCTTAGAAGTTATTTCAAATTTTATATTCTGTGAAGAGCAGAGAGGGTTCCATTGGGCTTTATGGCCATTTCTGCTTACACACTTGAACAATTCATATCTAATATTTATTGCACAGTAACATTCTTCATTTCTTGGTTAATACAATTAGCATGTATTCTAACAATGGAATTTCAAGACTGGAGAGAGCCACTTTAATTAAATAAGTCTTCCGGATTTTTTTAAAGCTCTATATTATAGTACATTATATACATATGAATATACTACTGTGGCTCCAAAAGGAACTATAATACTTTTTTATAGAGTTATATGGCTACTTTTAAAAATACATTTTAAAAATATTTTCAAATTAAGATATTAAGCAATGAAATGTACTGTCCATAAATTGTAAGAATGTTCTTATCAAGTAAAGAAATTGTTCTCTGAACAAATAAAACACATATTCATTATCAGTTATGGCAACGTACAAAGACATTCATCTAATGTAGAACAAGTACCAGATACTGTAACTATGCTGCTTATAATTGGTGAGGATCTCATTTTAAAAACCGAGAACAGTGCAGCAATATTGTCTGTGGCATTCATACGCACAAAGCTTCCAAATGAAAACATTAAATTCTTCCTCTTGGAGAATTCACCAAGAATTATAATAAGACATTTACATCGATACATTTTACAACATCAATTTCAGTGAATTAATTATTTTCTATATAAAATATTATAAATCTACAAACAATAAGTCAGTGATACTTCATTGGTTTTGAACAGGAATACTTATCAGAAACATCATCACCAAACCTTCTTCCCAAAACAAACTTATTTTCCCTCCAGACATACTTTGATTCCATAACTTTCCAGCACGCCTAGTGAATTTATTGTTTGATAGGTTATAGAATCCAAACTCCAACACACCTGGACATCAATATGGGAAAGACTACTGAAGGGGAACATTTCATATTTCTTTGAATTGAAACGTGCGTGTGTGTGTGTGTGTATGTGTACTGATTTGCATTCATATAAAATTACAAAAGATGAAATAACTTGCAAGAACAGAGGTTGCCATGTGCTGTTGCAAGAAGAATGCATAGGACATTTCTCTAGCTGTCAAAAATAAATCATTCTGATTTAACCTCAGAGTTCAAGTTGGAAGCACTTCTAGTTCCAGGTTCTAGAAGCAAGACGTTCAATTTTGCTCTGGTCTTCTCTTCTTTTACAGAAGTTGTTTTGCAAATTTTACTATTAAACATTATTCTTCTGACACAGTATGAACTCTTTCAGTGTCTGATAATCCTCCAACAGTATTTAGAAGTCCTTTTTGCACAATGTTGGCAAATACTGTGAAATGGAAGAGTCTGTTATGCTTTAATAGGATTTCCTTTTGGCTTTGGATCATAACTATATAAGAAAGTAGCAACTATTACCAGAACAGCTCCAAGAAAAAACACACTAAAGATAAAAGAAAGAGAATAAATGTTTAGAATACATGTTTTGTGCATTCATAAAATGAGTATTGTTCTATCTATCCATCCATCCATCTATCTATCATCAGCTGCCCATCTTACATAATGACTTTGGCTGACATATACAATAAAAAAAATCTATAAATAGATAAGATCAATTAAAAATATAGCCAGAATGAATTAAAAAGAGAACAATAAAATGGCGAAAAAAATACAGTGTTTAGTCAACCATAATGTAGCTATCTAGCACACTCTGCTCTATTAAGAGCCCCCTGGTCAGTTGACAAAAACATGTTTTGATGTCTTCCAAAAGGTCAGCATGGTTGAACCCAACCTCACCTCTTTTGCACCCCACCAAAAATTATTTTTACTTCACAAGCGAATGCAATGATCATTAAGTGAATTGATTATATGAAATGAGTGTTCATCAGAAACCCTGGAAACTGGCAAAAATAATATATAGAAAATCAAAGTCATCTGACTGTGGCACATTACAAACAGCCATAAAGATGAGCTTGGTTGCCAAATGCCCAAATCCAGTCACATGACCATGGGGTGTGTGCACGTAGCCATTGTAACTTCAAAATCAGGTCATAAGTGGCTTTTGAGAGGTCCTTTGTAACTTTGAACAGTCGCTAAGCAACCGGTTGTAAGTTGAGGGCTAATACCTGTAACATATTTTTCCCTTTTACAATTTTTTTAAAAAAAGCACATTTCTAAGTTTTCCATATTGAAGCCTAGCCTCTGAAAAGATCCTCAAAAGAACAAAAGTTTAGAGTACAGACAAGAAAAACTATTACATTCTTTCTCAAGTTTAGATGGTTTCGGACCATCTTCAGTCCAGGCTGAATGGCTGATACAGCTTGTATGATTCAAAATTGTGACTAACTTCAAAATGCAAGTACAGGTAGTCCTCGACCTATGACTGTAATGGAGCTTGCCCACTGAAGTTACACACTGTGATAACGGTTAACCAAGATGGCCTCGACTAACGACCACCATATCCAGGTCTCCATGATACAGTTAATAAAGCATGATGAGGTGCCTCAAGTGGGGGAAACCCTGTGAGGCCTAGCCCAGGCCCAGACCCACCGTCCCAGGCCTCCCAAAGCTCCCCCAACCCTGGGGCACTCCATGCTTTGCTTTCCATTCTTATGGTCCCCGCATCTTGGTATGCCTTCACTCTACTGAGTTCCCAGAGGTTTTTTTCTCCCCCATTGCATCCCTGCAAGGCTCTTCATCTCCTGTCACCCATCATGCACATTTTTTGAAGAGCTCTGAAGTTTTCCGTAGTGCTGTGAGACTACATTAGGGAATCAAAATGGACTATTTTGTTGCGCAGCTGCATGGTGCGATTCCAGAAGCAGCGGCCACCATTTTCTGAGCATCCACAAGTCAATTATTCCACTTGGAAAAACGGTGGCCGCTTCCAGAATCGTACTCTGTGGTCGCGCAACAAAGCAGTCTGTTCTGCTTCCCTAATGCAGTCTGTGCATTGCTGCGGAAAGTACTGCTGTGCCGTGTCAGGGAAGCAGAATGAGTGGCTTTGTCCAGCCGTTGCATGGCCTGTTTTCAGAAACGGCTGCCATTTTCTGGAGGAACCAGAATTCAGTGTGGCTGCTCGGAAAATGGCTGTGCCTGGAATCACCAGTAATAAAGCGGTTTGCTATGCTTCTCTCTAAGCCAAGGCCCGGAGCATTAAAGCTCTTCAAAAGGTGAGGAGGAAAGTGTGTGGGGCCTGGTGAGATGGGAAGAAGGCCCAAGATTTGTGGAAACCTGGTGGAAGGTTGAGGGTGTTAGATAGGCAGAGGGCAGTGCAGGATCCCATTGGCCCATTGTAAAGGCGAACAACCACAGGGTTGCTGCAGCAGCTGTAACTTTAGGACCCAGTCGTAAATCGCTTTTAAGGGGTCTGCTGTAATTTTGAACGGTCGCTAAATGATTGGGTCGTAAGTCAGGGACTACCTATAATTTCACAGGTAGTATTGGAGGAAAACATTTTCCAATTGAATGCAAATGCATGCAGATCTTTTATTTATAGATTCTGTTTTCAGGCAGTGAATGAAAGATATTCATTATGGCACTGATAGAATCGAAATATCCAAATTGACATATTATATTCAGCCACATAAGCTGCCTTATTCTGAAACAACTGATTTAATCCAATATTTTGTAGACAAAAGTTGGGCAACCTAAACGTTATATTTTTCTTTCAAAGCATTTTTCAGATAACCATTTTGCCCCCATGTTATACCATCAAAATCTGGCAGCAAAATGCAGTTAACTAAAGTTTGTAGATGAAAGTAGAAAGAAGAACATGCATATTAAAACTCCTCCCTTATCTATGGTTATTTGAGTAAATCCACCCCATGGAGCTGAACTTATTAACATGTGAGATATTGCTCCACAAAAAATGCTCCCTCTATTATATTGCAAAATATATAGTTTATAAACTCACCAAAGCATCTAAATTCAGTTTAAATTATATTTCATTTATACTTGTACAAGGCATTTGTGTTTTTAAAGACAAAGTTAAAAATACAACTTACCTTGTGGGGACAAAATCTTGAAGCCAGAAGTATGAAATTAATGTTGACAATATAATAGATAATGATGTTGCAAATCCTTTTAAAATATTGTCTGCATATTTTATAACAGCTGCTATAACAAGGCCGCCAAGTGCCTGACAAAACATTGAAAATGCAGTAGTCGCTTTTTTAATCTTAATGGTTAAACAGATAAAACTTGCTATGCATATTTAGCAAAGATATTCTGAAAGAAAAGTTATTACTTTATTTCTGTGTTATATGCTAAACTTTATTCGTCTTTCTGTATTAATCCTGAAAGCCATAATTTTTATATGTACTGTATTGCAGCTAGTCCTCAGTTAATGACCCTGAGATTGGGATCGCTATCGCTCAGCAAAGTAGTTGCTAATTGGGGAAATCATGTCACTGCTACTGAGTTCTCCAGCTGGGACAAAGCTACCGTATTTCTCGCTCCATAAGACGCACTGGACCATAAGACGCATGGTGCCCAGGGGCCTCTCATTCGAAACGCGGGTGTGCAGAGATTGCTCTGCGGGGTGCTCCAAGGTCCGGAGATTGGCCTGGAGGCCGAATTGAAGCCTTCCTGGCGGCCCGCAGATCGATCTCTCTCGCTTTTTTGGAATATTTGCTCCATAAGACGGACACACTTCCCCCCCCCACTTTTTTGGGGGGGAAAGTGCGTCTTATGGAGCGAAAAGTACGGTACCTTTTGTTTGCCTTGTAACATTGCCTCATTATTCGCAATGCTAGAGTGCTTGCTTATTGTCTTGTACACATTGACAGCAATACAATCATGCCATAACCTGGGGCTGAGAGCCATGGGCATGCTATGCAAATGGCTTACTCTCTTGAAATCCTTTTGTCTCCATTCTCTCTGCTCTACGGAGGAAGAAGCAAGCGATTTCTGTAGACAGTCTCCTTTGCTTGAGCCTTTCCAGATGCCAGCACAATCACACTGCTCTCAATGTGCAGAAGGGCAAATATGAGGGCAATTTGGGGAAAAACCTCCTTTTGGCTAACAATGACAGACACTCGCAGATACAGAATCTTTATTATACACATTAGAAAACTACAACATTACATTACTTTTTGAAATTTATTTATTTATTTATTTATTAAAACTTCTATACCGCCCTTCTCCCCGAAGGGACCCAGGGCGGTGTACAGCC